>CAUYLG010016731.1:0-100000 GCA_963573385.1 Cacajao melanocephalus | reverse complement strand
TTAGGATTTTGAATAATTATTGACATCCAATTTTATTTTTAATATTTGTATTCTTGTTATTTCTTCAAGAAAGCCTTTATGTAGCACTTGGTATTTTGCAAAGTGCTTTTAAAACATTCTTACTGAATTTCATAAAAGGGAAGGAAAAATGTTGAGGTTAACAGTAACCACTTGCATTGACCATGGAGGCATGTAGTATCATGATATTCTTCACTAAATTTAGCTGACCCTAATCACAGATCCCAAGGTAATACAATATAATTTTAGTGCATCTCTCCTCATCAGGAATGCTGGAGGTGCATTTTAAATTTTAATAATAAGTGCTAGAATGACCAAATTGCAGACTAATTGTTTCCATATTGTACTTAAAATGAGTTTCTAAAAATGAAAAAGTAACGACTATATACAATTAATGCTATTTATTGTACCTCTGGGCCTACTCTTCTAAAAATTGTAGCTTATCAATTTTTCTCTGTCAAGCTTGAACTAATGTAAATAATTGAAATAATGTAAAGTTATATTTTCATGTTTTTATAGACAACATGACAAGAATACATAATGTAAGAGTATTTCAACTATGGATAATGTTGATTGGATAATGCACATCTCAATTACAAGCAGTAATCATAATTTAAAATTCATGTAATGGTGCATCAATATATTGCTATATAAATATGTCTGTGTGCATATAAGTGAAAAGTGGTCGAACATGAGTGATGACAGCTGTCTAAAGGTTTTTTTATTCATTTTATATAAAAACTGTTATGGAAAGACCAAAATGTTTATGAAATATTCCTATGTAAATTTACAATTGTCCTTTACTGTACTTTTTTTGTTTACAGTGTAGTACCTTATTTTCTGCTGTTAAGTGGGTGTCAGACTCCAAGAAGACATACACTTTCTATAACTTCTATTGAAGATATTGGAATTTCCAATTTTTCATGTGTACTATGTCAGAAAATGCTTTCGATTTTATTTTTAAATCTAACATCGGATGGCTTTTCTGGAGTGTTGTAAAAACTTCAATCATACATAAAACATGTTCTTACAAAAGGCAAAGATCTTTTTTTTTACTTAATAGTACTTCAAACTCGTAACAGTGAGAAACCACAAAGTGTATATAAGTTTATTCCCAAGCAAACTCAACTGTTTCTACTGAATGAGGGCATCTGTGCTCAATTTATATATTAGCTAGGTAGAAATGTAACAGAATAAAAATAACTGTTTTGTAAGCTAAAATAATTAACAATTCAGGTAGTTCATACCTACAATCATTAATTGCTTCAGGTAGATGTAGGAATATGGCTATTAATTATATTACTCATTTTATTATAGATATGTTTTGCTGCTAAAATATCATGCAATCCTATCACCAACCATCCCACTGTGTGTTTTCAGTTCATCTGCTATGATAGTCATATTAAAGAGCAGAAAAGTGACTTACTTTAAAAATTCCATAATGTGTTTACAAAAAGGTGTTCTTTCAGTATTGTACTGAGAGTGTTAATAAGAAGCTAAAACTCTTGCCATATTTTTTTTTTACAAAGTTATCATTTTTAGGTAATTCCATTCACAAATATTCTAAAATTATTAAGACAATTTAGTTTTTCAAAATTACACATTAATATCTTTTAATGTTATGGATTTTAATAGGTTTAATGTTTCATACATAAATATATCAATGTATCTGCTTAAGAAAACAGTTGGAGATCTTAACTTTCAAATCTGCAGATACTTTAAATATTTTTGTGACCATGATAGCAAATAGGAAAAATAAAGGGAAGCATTAACAAAATAAGAATGCTATGGGATGATTTCCAATACAACACCTTTACAATATCATTTTAAAAACACTTGTTGAAATTAATTAGAATATGATACAACGTGATTTCTCCTCTTTCTTTTACTCCCGATCTCACCATTTCCTAGAGGTACCGGTCTAATAAGTTTAAACAAATAAGTTGAGTATCACTTCTAGGTGAGAATGTATTTCTGGTTATTTACATTTTTTTTTCTGCTGGATAAAATTGATTATATATTTCTTTTTGAAATAAGTCGTTTAACTTAGCCACAAAAGTTGTCTCTATTATCAATCTTAATTGATAATGTATGATTATTAATAATATTCTATGAGCTTCAGAGAGTATATTGGTTACATTTCACAAATTTTGTATGTACTCTTAACAAGCTTATTAAAGGAAATATCAGAATAATACAAATATCTGTTTAAAAGTAGAGCAAATTTTGTGCAGAGTTCTCATACTTAAAACGATTTATTTTTAATCATCAACATGAAAGATGGGTAAGTATAAATGAATCATCATGATATGAAAATTTGGAAATGCATGGAAAGGTTTGTAAAAGTTGTATCACATTTTAAACAGGAAGGGATTCATTTTCCTACTGTGTTGTTTTGCTTAGACCATGACAACAGAAATTCTATTAGATTCTAATCAGGAAATTAAACTTTCTCTATTTCTGTGTTTTGAAACAAATCATAGACAGCATATGGCACTCCAAGTACATAAAGGTTCAAACATATTTATGTGAACATGATGATATTTAAACAGGGAGACTAAAAAAAAGCTCTAAGATCCAGTAAATATAGAAAAGTGCCTAGAGTAAATCTAGTTCATAAGAATTTGTGAATGTGTTTTATATCCTGTCTCTATTTATTTCCTTCTTGCTTTACCATTTTATGTTCTCTTCTTGCCCTTAAATACTACTGCCATTTTTATACCTACTATATTTTAAATGGTATCTCATTTCTTAGTTTCATTTTTTTGCTTTTTTAAATGTCATTTCATCCATTTCTATCTTGCCTATTGTAACAGATTTTGCTTTGTGGGCACTTGGAATGCAGTTCATTTTGTCAAAGACACGATTGACAGTTTCAGAGTCTACTTAATAACTATAATAAATGACTAAGTATTTCTCTCTTGAAATAAAAATTTCTTGTTAAGCTCTATTTCAGTATTTCTCACATATTCTGATTCCATAATTGCAAATTTGTTATATTCCTCCTTGTTCTTAAAGGGTTTCACAATTTATAGAGTTTCTGTAGAAATGAGGGGCTCTTCTCTGAAACAGGAAGAATGAAAACTCTATTTGAGTGTTTGCTCATCAGAATTCCCTTTTAAAGCCACTTGACACTGAGCACAAGCCAATTCTCTATTTTAATTTCACTCTCAAGCACTTCCAGATTATTCCTTAATTGCCTTTTTTCCCACTAGGTATAAGTAAATTTTGCTATTTCAGAGCCAAATTGCTTTTTCGATACGCATAAACTCACTATTACTTCATTGGATATACCTGAATTCACTGAATGAATTTGGTCATCTTTCTTTCTTTTTTTTCCTTTCAGGTTAATGTGCCAATTTCATTTTACTGTAAATTGGAATGTGGGGCAGTGGATTAACTCTTGAGTGATAGTCAAAACCAGGATTCTAGTTTTACCTTCCCTTTTTCTCACGCTTCTCTTTGTCTCCTGTGTCCTCAACTGGAGTATTTGGACACTAGGACTGTCTCACTGGAAGGAAGAAAGGGAACTTTATGTGATTATTAAACACAGAATGCAACATTGTATTTTTTAAAAATAATGGTTTGAAAAAAATGAGTTCAAGATTGGATTGCCACTTGGTACGGAAAATGTTTTTGGCATCCAGATCCCAATTTGTTTCATCATCTCAAAGCATTAGTAAAACAGTTCTGTCCTGTAACTTAATTAATTAATTAATTAATTCCACCTGACAATGTTTATTGAATTTCTTCCTGTATAAATATTTACCAAGGTAAGGGCTAAATTTGAAGCCTCTATTCTGAGGATTAAGTGTTATATTTTCATTAAAGGATGTACTTCTTTGGTCCCATTCATGTAGAAATAATATTATGATTACTTGGATTACTCTGTGACAATTAAGGGTTTTATATTTTCTGTCCAATGATTTTTAACTGACAATGTTCAAAATTTCATTTAGAACACATATCCAATAGCATTCATCAATAATCTTAAATACGGATTCATATTTTTTTCTTATACAAATCTTAGATTGTGTAAATTGTATACCTATAAATTTACTTGCCATTCATTCAATATTTTTATCTCTATTCTCAAAAAGTCGAATTAAATCCATTACCAAATATCAGAGTTTGGTAATTCTAAATCTCTGCTTCATGTATAGCTTACATATGTATATTTAGTATATATTTTTTGTGTGTGGGTGTTAATTCAAAAAACCTTCAAATATTTTTGCCTGGCAGCTAAACAGCATCTTATATGCAAATGGAAACAACAATTAAAGAATATATATAAATATATACACATATATATATATCTCCTTATAAATATACACCTATGTATCTTAAGTAAATATATGCATTTATTTAAAACAAGCTGGTAATTTTTCAACCAAAAGCCTACCAATTGAGAATTTATTCCAGACAATGTTTAAAATGAATATCACTATTTGTAATGTTCATTTGATTTGTATTTAAATATTTACACTAAATCACACTTAAATTCAATGAAGGTAGTTTATTTCAGATGGGATAGCCTTAGGGAAAATTTGAACTTCAATTAAATTTTATAAAAAAAAAAAAACACAACGTATTTTGTGTTTAGAAACATATATGTTATAGCCATCATATTTTAATTACTATCACTCATTATAATGCCAATATTAATAGGTAAGAAAATTTATTTGATAAGTATCAGAATCGAACCAGTTATAAATTAATAGATGCATATTTTCTATTTTTATTTTACTATTTATATGCAATTTAGAGGTTTTATATATATAAATCACATTTTCCCCCAGCATCTTATGGTCAAGAATTTTGTGATACGAGAAATGTATGCTCACTGGAATTTTATGATTTAAGCTATTGAGTATAGCTGACTCATATCTAAAGGCATTTTTGTGTGAATACTTACGATTTTAAAGAAATAGCCTCATGAAAAGATCTGAGAGTTTCTTGAAACCATTATTTAGAAAATGGAAACATTCAGTATTATGAACTATATATCTTGCTTTGCCTATTCCTTCTACTTACCCCCACCCACGTCTACAAATTAAACCCTGTTTGACTGGTTATTGATTAGAGAACAGTTTTACTGAAGTCAAGTTTTGGGTTGCAATCACATGTAACAGTTAATTTTACATGATTCCTAGATCATAGACAACCTATGAAACTTTGCATATCCTTCTTGCAAATATGTGCCTTAGTTCATAGTGAGGGGTAATGTGGATGATCAGTGTGCAGCTGTCATGCCTATTTGGGGTTCTTTTTAAATTAAAATGCATTCCCAGATTTATAATCATATTTAACATGTATCTTAAAAGGGTTTCAAGTCTGCTTTATGTACATTATCTTGTCAGCTATTTGTGTTAAAGAGATAAACATGTCTTTGTTCATTTTTATTTAATGTTGTTTGTGTTTCTATGTGTGTGTATGTTCATGTGTGTATTAAAAAAAATCCACATCCTCTGTAGCATTTACTCTGATAATTATTTATAAATTGTTAAGATAATTTCTGAGTTTTTTTGTGCAAAAACACTAGATAAATTGGAATAAATTATTTATGGATATCTTTAAAGGGTTTTCAGAAGAAATTAATCACCCACCTAGGTTGGACATATAAGAGTCGAAGTAACCTAATCTTGAGCCCCAAATTATGCCTTGCTGTTTTTTTGTGAAATTCATTTTAAAGGGCTTGCTTCACCAAAATTAAATTTCCAAGATTTTTGTAATTCATAATTAGCTCTCAAATCATTTCCACATGGGAAAGGCTTTTGGAACCATGTTTACATTGAGTCTCATCTTTTGCATTTATTTCATCAGAAAAACAACAACTTGTGGGGAATAAAATTACACTTCGATTCCAGAAATGTTTTCTGGAAATCAAAAAAGAGTATATGCATCTCATATCTAAATACATTTTCTAAAATCAAAGGTTAGTAAGTTATCAATATAATTTTCAAAGTATCATGATCATCTTTAGGACAGCAATTTCCCTGATGAGATACTTCCTCAGGCTTGGAGAGACTAAGCCATTGGCCAGTAGAATACAGCTACTAAACGACAAAGCAGAATTGTAACTCAGGTATGATTTTCTATTTGAATGTTTTTTTTTTCCTTCATCAGATAAAATCTCTGTTCTCATACAAACAACTATATGTGAGGATAGTAGGAATGCTCTATTCAGAGGAACATGGGTTTTTTTTCACCCATAATTGATGTCTTACCTTTTGAATTAGGATACATTCTTGGAATTCAATTTGTATCCAGAAACTTTTCTTACTCTGAGTAGGATATAGTATCATAGAAAAGGCTGGAGAAACATCATGACAATTTTAAATATTATTACTATTTTTTTGTAAGTAATGGTACTTATTTTTATTAATATCCTAAATGTTTATGATGAGAACATAATTACTCAACTAGTGATTAGTACAGAAGGATACCTGTCCATTTTCACTTAACAGTTGTCCTAAAACCTTTTTGTAAAAAGGTGAGATTACAAGACAAATGCAAGTTGTCATTATAATATATTAATTTGCTTCTATAAAATGTGAAAACATTTTGCAAATATATGCATTAGTTAAAATCATAAAGTATGCAATGTCAAATATGCATTTTCATGGTTTATCTTTTCAGATGTTTATAAAGATAGTGACTTTTAGGTCTATTTGATTATAAAATGGTAAATCTGGGTTTATAGTGTCCATAAAACTTCTTCACTTAAAACTTTAATATTATAATACAGCAATATGTAAATTTCAAAGCACTTTCATGTTTCATCCTAGGGTTTTAGTCATTATTCACACATTCCAACATTATTCTTATTGTGATATTTTCTTTCCCAATAACAATGGCAAAACCAGAAAATATGTTCACAAGCATAAAACTTATTTAATGTTAGAAAAACATGCATGCATTTACCATTTTTACTTCCTCTGTTTCACACTTATTTTTCCTATAACTTCATCTTATCCATCTGGCCAGCTTTCACTTATAGGCATTGACATGACAGTGGTTGTTTGATCTTTTAATTTCCTCTTCCTTATTGTTAAATCTTATAAAAATCTTTCCCATATCTGATGAAGCAAAAGCCTAGTAAGCTCTCAAGAAGCATGTTCATGTTTTCTTTTCTTGTGACACCTTACCTGTATCTCCCTAAGCAAAGCTGATTAAGTATTTTTTGGTTGTTCAAATGATGTACCTGGTAGAAATCTCTCTAAAGTAGCAATGACGCTGTACTCTAGTGGTTTGCTTAAACAACAAATTCCTTTATTATAGTGCAAGCTTCCTGAAACAGAGAATAAATATTTCTTACTTGTCTCCGAGTACCTGACATGTTTTGGGAATGATAATAATAACATATAATTAAAAGGCACATATTATGTCAGGCATCACATTATGAAGAACATGCTATTGTTATAATCTTCATTTTACAAATACGGAATCAGAGACACAAATGCACAGAGAGGTTAATTTTCTCAAAGTCACATAGCTAGTTAAATGAAGAACAAAGTTTTGTACCTGGGTATGATGGTAACAGAGTTAGCACTTGTAAGCTTCACATGAAAAGAGATGGGTCACAACATAATGTTATCTGATAAAAATATGTTCTAAATATAAAAAGTGTTGACACACCAAACAGCAGACAGGTGCCCAGGGCATAAATGTATAACAGGCACTCCTACATCACTGGAAAACATCACCTAATATATGATGAAGTGGAGAAAAGGATATTTAGTGAAGTCTCCATGGGAAAGTAGTAGATATAGTTGGAAGACTGCTCTAATAAGTCATTTAGGCTAGAGTGAGATCTCTGACAAATGTGCTCCAGTAATAACGGAGAACTGCTAACCTGCCATGTAGAGAGAGTGTATTATGTTAACTGCAGAGCTTTTGCTTTGCTGAGTTTGCTGGAGTAAAATTTCTAAGAAAATAAGGTGAAGTTAAATATAAATTATCCCCTTCGCAGTAATTTTTTATAGCAAATTATTTTTACGTAGGGCTGCTTTTTTTAAAAGTTATATTTTATGGCCAGATTTCTGGAAAATATGATCTAATTAAATGGAAATTAATTTTATTTAGCAATCTTTCTAATGACTTCCTTTCCAAATGGTTGTATTGTTTCAATTTCTTCTTAGCTGCCCTCACTGAAACAACTCTCGCTACCTATAATGTAAACATAGATATTCCTGGGAGGTATTTTTTTTCTAGCTCTTTTCAAATTGTACTCTCTATCTCGTAGGAAAACCATATTTTCCTATGGATTTGATTATCATCTCTATGCTGAGTTTTCATAAATTTGTGTGCACACCCCTGATCACTTTCTTCAGTTCCAGACCTGTCTATTCAACTGTTTAGTAACTTGTTGTTAATATCATTAATATTATTAACAATGAATATCATTGAAAATATTTTAGATGCCAGCCACTACTTAAAACACTTTATATATGTTAAGGATTATAACACAAAAATAAAATGCAACCAATATTATCATTATCTCCAACGTACATTAAAGAAATAGAGGTAAATAGAAATTACATAGCTTGCCATAAGTCTCAACTGCAGCTCGAAATCTACATAGGGACTCAACCTGAACAGACTTCAAAACTGAATTTATTATCTTTCCAGTAAAACTTGTTCCTCCTTCTGATAAGTCACTTTTGGTTCCATTTGGTGCTTAGACTATGCTTGTAAATGTGAACTTTCTTATGTGTAGAAAGAAACATAAATTCCATTTTAATTATTTGTATAAATGTAGGAGAAACTTTTTTATAGCTAATCTTTCTTCATTCATAATTCACACATTTGAACATATACAAACACCAGTCAAGGTATTCTGGAACATTTCTAAATCCAATAGAAAAAACATTCACAAACAAGCCTTAATGTTTGGTTTCTTAAATTGTAATCCATTTTATTTTAGCAACTTACCATTGCTCCTTGCCTTAAAAATCACACTTAGATCGTATTATGTTAGAATCCTGGAGGGCTCATGCTGATGTTCCTTGGCCTTATTACATGATGTATTTATTTACTGAACAAATACTTATTGAACATGTATTATGTAGCAGGCTTTACACCATACTAGAATACATAGTACTACTATCAGTTACGTTTTGTCTATTTCATATTGAGAAAAGTAAATTATTCAAGGTGTGCATTAAACTCTTTCACTTATTCCTCACATGTTTCAATCCCTCTTGCTATCTTGTTACATTACTTCTTATGAGATGTGGAATTAAATTATTTTAACTTATCCAACAAATATTTACTGAGCACTTACCTACTGTATTGTACTAGGATGATGTCGTGTTGAATAAAACACACAGAGTCCATCTCTCTTTAGAACTTCTGTGAAACTTGTAAAAGAGATTTTTGCACAAGTAATCACACACAAAAATGAGTTATAAAGAAGAAAAATGCGCCACAGGAAATGGCAGGCCAAACTTGGTCTGAGTGGTCCCAGGAAAGGCTCCTTGAGGAAAATGATGTTTAGGCTGAGACTTAAAGGATAAGATGAAATTATGAAAAAGGAGACAACATGGAGGAGAAACATTTCAGGTAGAGGAGACAATGTTTGGCAAATCTGAGGAATTGGAAAATGCCATGTAACCCTGGAATATAGAAGACCAGGGGAGATACACCGAAGTGATCTCTCTCTTGCTCCATTAGCTTCTACCCTGAACTTTGTAGCTCTGAAATATTTCATTCAGGAACAAATGAACTTGTTTTTTTGCTTGAACAAAGGTGCCATTCACTTGCTCCTTACAGCAATCATATGAGATAGGAATCATCATTACAAATGTGACAAATGAGAGTGAATAGGGAGCATGCCCGTATTCATTCAGGGATCTACGAGGGGTCAGAAGCAGAATGTGGAGCCAGCTATTTGGCCTCCAGCCCCTGATCTTTCTATTGTATCACATGCTGTTCTACTCTCTAGTGAGTACATAGCGGTGTGGTTCAAACCATGCCCCACTGTCCTACACAGGTCAGAAAATGGCCTGTGTGTGTGCTTTTCAAATGCCACGTTTGCTTTACCCTGGAATAGATGTTTGTACACCAGAATAGATCAAAATACTTCTCCTCAACGAATTTTTCCTCTGTCTTCAAAAAGATAAAATGAATCTTCACACCTTCACTTTTGGTAATAAAAACATCTCAATCATGTTTTTGAGTAAAAATAATTTCTGTTATTTCTTTCCAGCTGATATTATCAAAGATAATTTTAAATGAAGTATATTCTAATAATAATATGATTATTCGTTATATTATTTATTTTATTAGCTATGATATCTAATAATAATATAAACTATTCAATATTTTCAAAAAATTCTTATGATAGGAAATATTTAAAAGCATACGCACATGAAAAGGATTTGACCATCTATTTGGAGTATTTTTAAAGATCTTCTAGTCTTTGCTTCCTAAGCTTTTCCCTGAGTACTGTGATGCCTTTTTGCCCTCAATCTGATGTTCTCCATCTGTTCTTTCAAATGTTATCTTTGCCATTGGAATGCAGTATTTAAGCCATAATAATCCATGAAAAAGACATACCTGTGCTGAAAGTCAAGGAGAATCTCACATGTTGAATTGAGGCTCTGCCTTTGTGACAGTAACTGCTCAACTTATAAGTTAATTGCCTTTCAAATAATTGGATCTAGTTCTAGATTTCAAAGGTACTGACAGTTACTGCTATTGTACAATTAATTATCCATTTCTTTCTAGTGTCTAACCTCTACTTAACCAGGAGGAGCCACATATTTATCAGAAATGATAACAGAAAAGAAAATAAGTTTAGGTTCTCTGTAAATTAAATATTTGTTTTTCCAGGTGTAAAGCGTTGCCTGTGCATCACACCTTCCCTAGTTCATCCTCCTGGGGATGGTTTTCTAATTACATGATGTTCATTCATTCATTAATAATTTCTCACTCATAAATATTTATCATGTTCACCATGCATCAAACAATGGAAATAGGATGAAGTCTACTGATGGAGACAGACATGTGAAAGGATTGTTATCTGTTGCATAATCCTTCATTCACCAAATATTTATTGAACACCTGTTATTAACACCAGGCATTGTTTCAGATAATGGGGATAGAGAGGTAAACAAAAGTCTTAATGAAATAAGTCTTCATTCTCATGCAGATTACTCTCTTTTAAAGGGAACTGGCAATAAACAAATGGGCAAACAAATATGTATCAGGATATTCTGAGTACTGTGAAGTGAAATAAAGCAAAGTGAAGAGATAGAGATGGACGGGGTATTATATTTGATAGGGAGATTAGGGAAAGCATGTCACCCTGAAGTACGGGTAAAATTTGAGCAGAAACGTATATGAAAGGAGAAACATTTTTTGAATATCTGAGTGAAGAGAGTAGGAATGAGAGGCACCTGGAAGTATATAGTGATAATATTTCTCTGAATATAAATTTACATAAATCATGGAAGCTGAAATAGCTTAGACAATTCAGAAGAGCCAGTGGCTTGAACACAGTAAGCTGGGAGACAGTAGCAAACCAGCAAATCTGGTAGTATAGAACACATTGCTTCGTCGAGGAATTAGACCACAGAGGAATATGAAGAAAAGAGGAAATCAGAAGCTATACTGAAAGTCCGGGTGAGAGATAACACCTGGAGTGGTGTGAGAAGTGAGTGAACTAAACTTTAAGCAGAAGTCCCAAAAGACGCAATGATAGATTACACGTGAGTGGATAGAGTGACAGACAATAGGCAAACTGTGGTGCTTTCTACTGAGATTAGAAATGAGATGGGGCAGGAATAAGCTTTGTTTGTTTTATTGTTTTATTTATTGGATGGGGTGGAAAATAGAGGTTTATTTTGTTTTGAAAGAAATTTGAAATAGCTATTTCGACTGGCAAGTGAGACAGTCAAGTGGGCACTTGGATATACTCATCTTAAGACATAAAATTACAGCATCATCAGCAGAGAGATTGCATTTATGGCCACAAGATTGGGTAAAGTATCACCAAAGGTTCTAAGTGTTGATTCCTGGACACTGTAATGCCTAGAAGTGGAGACATGAGGAGAAATCAGTGACGAAGACAGAGAAGGAGCAGCCAGTAAAGTTGGAACAAAATCAAGAGAGTTTAGTGTAGGCGGTCTAGTAGAGTACTAGAGAGGATGGAGGTTATGGAATTCCTTATAGCATGTAACTTCTAAGAAAAACTGGATATGCTGAAGCTAGTCACACAGAAAAAGAAGCAAGTTAATATCCCCTTAGATGCCCATCTAGACATCATGTAGAAATAAAGCACATTGAATATCATGCTTTCATCATTCAGAGAGTATCTAAAACAAGGACCAAATATGCAAATATAAGGTACAGAAACTTAAAAATGAAAGAGTCAGGGAGCCATGGCTTACATAGTGTCCTGGTCATTGAAACAGGAGTTTTGCAAAGCCCTAATATCTTATGTCCCTCGGATACCAGAACAGCACATTTCTGAGCCCATCAGAATTAGAGTGTCTTATCTAAGATTCTGCATGGAATGACATTCTATGAGTGCTTTGTTCACTTCATACTATAATGAGAGCAATAAAAAACAACAAAAAGGGAAACGACCACTCTAAAGATAATTAAGCTGAGTATTTGCAACAATTTTGTTGCAAACGCAGGTGAACCATGGTAAAGAGTGTAAGATTTGCAAGCAGACACATGAAGTTCAAATCAAATAGGTTCTCTACAGCCTATTATATGTTACTTGGAAATTTGTTTACTCTCTCTCCTATTTCCACATCAGGAAACTGAAGTAACTATTTCTTAGAGATTACATGACATAATACGTTAAGGTACCTAACACAGTGCCTGGCCTAAGGTAATAATTGATCAACCTATGTTGCCTTGTGTTGTACCATGTCAGTTTATAATGTGAGTATTTCCAAATAATTTCATTAGTCTTGTGAAAAGTTATTTTAAGGACATAGGAATGATACACATAACTATTTTTTATTACTAATCATAAAACCTCTTTCTATATTTATGATTATTAATAATATTTCTCTGAATATATATTTACATAAATCATTTTGTCTACATCTTTGATTGACATTTCTTGATATGTTTAATTTCCTTGCTTCTCTTTTAGTCTAAGATTTATATTTTATAAAACCAAATTACAGTTTTAAAATAATAGCTAAGAGCTTCCTTCGTTAATTTACAGATTTTCCTGCCCAACATTTACCACAAAAAAAATCACACATCATTATAATGTTCCTTTGTGCTACATTTTTCTTAAATTTATAGAGATAATGAAGAAAAATTAGCTGCAGCCTGAAAACTCCTTTTAAAGTATGCATCTGAGGACATCTTTGCAAAGCTGTTCAAAACAGCATAGAGCTTTACTTATACCAAAGAAATTCCTCCCTAGCACACATTTTAGAGGACATCATGTATCCTAAATTCCTTTTCTTCAAGTTAACATTGTATAATTCAGGACATAGATGATGAAGAGTATGGTTTTTCTAACTAAATGCTTATTAGTGTTTTAAGAGAATTATTGTCCAAAGAACAGAGACTCTCTTTTTCCTGCCAAGCTAAAATTGAATTAATTAAATCTCTTTATAAAGCAGATGTTGAAAAACTTGGAAATTCATTAGGCAGGAAGGCATCTGTAAGAAAAGATTTTTTTTAAATTATTAATTAGTTTTTAAACATAGCTCTTTTTACTCTTATTTATTTTTAGAAAAGATAATTTAATCAGATATTCCTGGAATAGGTTTTGCAGCCCTTCTGCAGTTGCAGTTTGTTTCTTTGACTTGTTTCAGAAGTCACATCGCTGTCAACCTTCCCCTCTGCTTACAACGGGAAGACAAAGAAGGTGTGTTGGAGGTCAGGCTCTGTGAACCTGACATAATCACTGATTTCCCGTCAAGATGCACAACCAGCGATGGCATCTGTTTACCACTCTTCCTGTTTTTATTTTTGGCACTGGAAATACTGGACATCAACGAAGTCTCATAGAAGAGCACTAATTACTATCAATAGTTTAGAATTGACATAATGGCCAATATTAGATCTTACTCTTAAACTTCAAAAGCCTTAGTATTGGAAAGAGTTATTGACTTTTTGGTCAAGCCTACATGTAATTTTTTTTAACTCATGCTACTCATAGAAAAAGAAAAAAAGTTTCAGAAGCATATCTGCAATTAAGAAAATCACCCTGGCCAGGCACAGTGGCTCATGCCTGTAATCCCAGCACTTTGGGAGGCTGAGGTGGGAGGCTCACCTGAGATCAGGAGTTCAAGGCCAGCCTGGCCAACATAGTGAAACCCTGTTTCTACTTAAAATACAAAAATCACCCAGGTGTGGTGGCATGTACCTGTAATCCCAGCTCCTTGAGAGGCTTAGGCATGAGAATTGCTTGAACCTGGGAGGCAGAGATTGCAGTGAGCAGAGATCACACCACTGGACTCCAGCCTGGGTGACAGAGTGAGACTCTGTCTCAAAAAAAAAAAAGAAGTCATCTAACAAAACTCTATACAGTGATCTAGGATCTTTTATTTTGAGGAAACAATTCCAACTTCAGGTGTTTTAATTGCACTTTAACAAGGCTGAGGGAATGTTATGAGTCCCCCATGAGCTGAAATTCTCAAGTGGAGTCTGGGTTCAGTAGAATAAATCAGTGCTTTTGGTGGATTGTTATTAAGTTGGTGTTAGATATTCCTTCCAGTTCTAATTTGTGGCTATCGGATGTTCTGAAGCTCAGCTTGTGCTTTTGGGCCTTTGCTTTATAGTCTTGTCAAAGCTGGCTAGGAAATGTTTAAAGGTGCAGCGTTACTAAGTGTGATGACATTGTATAAAGAAATATGCTGTTCTTTGGACTTAAATCTGGATTCTTCCATTCCCTAGCAGTGTGATTTTGGGCAAGTTTCTTCTCTAGCCAAATATCACTTTCATCATCTGTGACCCCAGAATTTTCATACCTATCTGGCAAGCTTGTAATGAGAAATAAATAAGACATCATGTAGCACCAATAACAACTAAGCTATAAATGGAGGTGTTATTCTTGACTCTCTTCTCTGATAGTCTAGTTCCTAAGACAACAAATTAGCAAGTACTATCAACTTGACCTTCAAGATATTTTCCAAATCCACCCACCCCACTCCATCTAATCTGTGTTATTGTGTCAGTCCAAGAGCCATCATTTCTCACCTGAAGCAATTAATCAGCCTCTTAAG
Source organism: Cacajao melanocephalus (assembly GCA_963573385.1). Taxonomy (NCBI): domain Eukaryota; kingdom Metazoa; phylum Chordata; class Mammalia; order Primates; family Pitheciidae; genus Cacajao; species Cacajao melanocephalus. Next base: position 84,773 of record CAUYLG010016731.1, on the reverse strand, counting down.
TGGTCACCCTGCTTCTCCTCCTGCTTGCTCAGTCTTGGCATTTTATGTGTGACCTCCAGAGTGGCCAGAGGAATCTCTTAAAAATACAGAAAAAATATCCTACTTACTCTCTGCTTAAAACCTCATAAATTTCATCTTATTCAAAATAAACCCCAACTTCCTCTCATGGCCTGCAAGGTCGTGCATCTCCTTGCCTTCCTTACTCCTCTATGGGAGGAGTCTGATTCCTCCCGTATGGCTTTCCCCATCTCTCATTCTGATCCTGTCACACTGACCCCTGGCTGCCTTCCCATGCAGAGGCCAACCTCTGGTTGTGTAAGGACCTCTGCCCACAATGATTCCTTTGCTTGAAAACAGCCTCCCATAAATGTTCCCTCCAGCCTTTCCTTATCATTTAGGCTTTCCTCCTCTCCTCCTTCTAATTTAGAACAGCTACTCCAGTCACTCTCTACTGGAGGGTCAAAGCTGGCTTAGAGAATTTTCAAAGGTGCACTGTTACTAAGAGTGATGATGTTATATAAATAGGTATGCTGTTTAACTGACTTTGTTTTACTTTCCTCCTGACAGTTACCCCTGACTCTCTGAACGCAAAAAGCTTATTTACTTTTGTTTTTTTTTGAGACAGTTTCACTCTTGTCACACAAGCTGGAGTGCAGTGGTGCGATCTCGGCTCACTGCAACCTCTGCCTCCCTGGTTCAAGAGAGTCTTCTGCCTCAGCCTCACAAATAGATGAGACTACAGGCATGTGCCACCACACCTGGCTAATTTTTTGTATTTTTAGTAGAGATGGGGTTTCACTGTGTTAGCCAGGATGGTGTCGATCTCCTGACCTTGTGATCCACCCGCCTTGACCTTCCAAAGTCCCGGGATTAGAGGCATCAGCCACCGTGCCTGGCCTATTTACTTACTTATTTGTTAACTGTCTGTCCCTTCTCAACTGAAATATAGGATCACCAAGGAGCTCAGTCTCTTTCACTCCCCATTGTATTTCTAGCACCAAGGACAGTGTCTTACAAATAATAAGCAGTCAAAAAATGTAGGATGAATAAATACATTAATCTTCTACTATGCTTGACACTTAGTAAATGTTCAATTAAAATTTTTGTCATACATCCTTCTATTCAATTTCCACCAGGTAATTCTACTTCAGGTGGAAGAAGCCTGTTGTCTTGCATAGTTAATATCTCTCCAGAGAAATTGATAAATAAGCGTAGCTTTCAGTGTTGACATTATTACTTAGCACTTGTGGGATAGATGTTGTAATCTGTGTGTTCATAGATCTGTATCATGGTTGCTTCTTATTATAAACTAAAAGGTTATCAAAAATGAGAAAGTACAATATTATTTATCTTCAATCAGTAAAATATTCTGACAGGTATTGCATTAATGTGAATTATACATTTATTTGACCAAAAATGAAGACGGTGTGGTGCTATGAGAAAACCCACCTTAGAGTTAGCAGAAAAACATCTGTTGTTTGTTTTTTATTGGTGTTAGGTATAAAAAGTGGTATAAAATGTGGTCCTTGTACTTTTAGCAGCTTTTACTGCCATTTTGTTACTAAAGATGATATCATTCTGCTTATTAAAAGGTACAGTTATTGATTTTAAAAAGCTATACTTTTACAATCCAACATTCCCTAATATTCCCTTCCACAAAACAGCTTTTTTTCACGTGAGCCTTTTTCATTCCTTTTAAATAGAAGAGAATGGTATTCTCCAACATTTCTTAAATTTCCTTCAGTGTTTTTTCTGAAGTCTGTAAAACAGAGAATACAGCTGCTGACATTGAAATGAGATTCCATGAAACAGGAAGTGTATGGAATGCCAAGGCAAACGGGCTGTTTATTCAGTGTTTCTGATTCCACACCATACATGAGGCATCCTATCCTGTCACTAGTTACAGTTAAGGACAACTTACAACAGTATAACAGGAATTCTGATCTTATCCAAAATCAGCTAAGGTTGATACAAAAGATAACATCAATAAATATTTACCGAAAAGAGAAAAGAGAAAAAAAAAACCTGGAAAGCTGTAATTGAAATACACCACCTAGCATATTTAAATGTGTGTGTGTGTGTTTGTGTGTGTGTGTGTGTATCTCAAAACCAATTATATTAACAGACAAAAATGTGTATGTGTGTTAATATGATTGTGTCAATATCTGTGTGTTTGTTAATATGATTGGTTTTCATATTAAATTGTCCTAATATTCCAGGAATAAGTCCTATTTGGTCATCGTGTATTACATTTTAATATGTTTTGGGGTGAATTTTGTCAGAATTGTATTGAACTTTTTGTACCTGTGTTTATAGGGAATATTGGCCTATAATTTTTATTTTTTTATGTTTTAAAATTTTTGATTCAGAATAATTCTGACCTCAGAGAATGAGTTGGGTAATATTCGAAAACCCCTCAGCCTTGGAAAGGAAGTGGTATATAGTTGATATTAATTTTTCCTGAAAAGTTTGGTAGTATTCATCTGGCACCTGGAGTTTTTTGTGAGAAGATTTGTAACTGACGATTCCAATAAATACAGGACTATTTACATTATTTATTAATTCTTAAGTATATTTTGGTAGTTCATGTCATTTTCAAGAAATGTGTCCATTTGATTGAAGTTGTATTTGTTGTCATGAATATCTTTTTCCCTTATTATAATTTTAATAGCTGTATAAACTACAGGGACAATACCTTTCTCAGTCCTGATGTTGGTGGGTTGGTAGTTTGTCACGTTTCTATTATTCCCTATCTATATGCTTACAGAATTTATCAATTTCATTAATTTTCTCAAAAAATCTTTCAGTGTCATGAATATTCAACATTATTATTATATTTTTATTTCATTGATTACCATTCTAATCTTCGTTATATTTTTTCTTTTTATGGTGTCTTCAACTAGAATCTTCAGTCATTAATTTTAGACCTTTCTTCTGAATAAAATTATTCTACGCTAAACATTTTTTTCTACGTACCATTTTAACTTCACATAAAATGTAAATGTTGTGTTTTAATTTTTATTCAATTCAAAATACTTTCCAATTTCTCTTTTGATTCCTTGTTGAGCCATGGTTATGTAAAAGTGTGTTATTTAGTGTCTGAATATTTGAGGGCTGTTTAGATGTGTTTTTCTTACTGATTCAAATTGAATTTGTGATTTGAATGCATTCTTGGTATGACTTGAACAATTTTAAATATACTGAGATTTGTTTTATGGGCCAGAATTTGGTCTGTCATGCTTAATATTCTGGGTACAGTTTAAAAGAATGTTTATACTGCAGCTAATGAGTAGAGTAATCTATAAATGTCATTTAAGCTAGGCTGGTTGATGGTATTGTTCAAATCTCTATTTACACTAATTGATTAGTTGCTCTATCAGTTATTGAGGTGATGGTGTTGAAATCTCTATCACTGTCGATTTTCTATTTCTTTTTACAGATCTATAAGTTTTCTTTTCATGTCTTTTGGGTTTCTGTTCTTGGGTGTATAAATATTTATGATCAGTATGTCTTTTGATGAAATGACCTTCTTGCTATCTGGTAATATATTTTTCTTACTCTATTGTGTAATATATTAATATAGCCACTCTAATTTCCTTTAATTAACATTAGTCCGTGTATCTTTTCCGTACTTTATTTTTAACTTATTTGTATCATTATAGAGTGAATTCAGTGTAGGCATCATCTAGTTGTGTCTTAATTTTTTTATCCAACTTGATAATCTCTGCCTTTTAGTTGGTGTAAAAATAACATTTAATATGTTTATTGATATCGGTGAGTTCAAATACATCATCTTGACATATACTTTACGTTATATCTTCTATTTCCATTTTTCAGTTACTTATATTCTTTAGTATAAATATATTTTTTCTTTAGAATATAGAATATAAAAATCATAAAATGGAATTTTTGATAAAAATCATAAAAAGTGGAATTTGAAAATTCTATTTTTTATGACTTCTGAGAGTTAAGCTCTTATGCTCTTGTCACTGTTGCTTTAGAGTTTAGTTTACATATTTTTTTACTTATCATAGTCTACTTTCACGTGATAATATACTCTTTCGTGAATCGACTTAGAACCAATGACAGTATAATTAGTTTTTCTCTTCTGATTTGCATGCTATTATCACACATTTTAGTTCTATATATGTTATAAATGCTACATTTCAACATTTACTTTACACAATGATTTATGTTTTAAAAATATTACATTTGCTTTACACAATGAATTACATTTTAAAGATATTTAAATAAGAAAATTCCTTCATATTCACCCATTTAATTACTATTGTGTTTGCTCTTTGGGGTATATCCCGATTTCTATCTGGTATCATTGTATTTTTATTGAAAATATTTCTCTTAACATTTATTATAATGAAGATCTATCAGTAATGAATTATTTATGCTTCTTTTTATTTTGGAAATATTCATTTCACCTTCCTTTTAGAAAGACAATGTTTCCATGGCTTAAAATTCTAGAGGGATGTATAAATATACATAGACATACAGACATTTTGGTGCATCAATGATAATATTCCAACTTGTCTTGTAACTTGCATTATTTCCGGTGAGAAATCTGTCACCTTTTTCTTTGTTATTCTGTATGCAGTATGTATTTTACTAACTGCTTTACATTTGTTCCCCTTTATTATTGCCATTAGGCAATTTATTCTGATATGCCTTAGTATAGTGTACTTTATGATTTTCGAAGTTGGGTTCATTGAGTTTCTTAGGTTTGTCAATATGCAGTTTTCAACAAATTCAGAAAATTTTTGGCCATTAATTGTAAAATATATTATTGTTGTCTTCTCCTTACTTTGAAGACTCCACTTACACGTACCTTGATCAGTTGAACACTTGAAGTTTTCCATTATTTTTTCAGATATTCTTCTCCCTAGGTTTCATTTAAAGAGTGTCTTTTGCTATGTCTTCAACTCTCTAATATTTTTTTTTTGCAACATCTAATCTGGAATTAACCCTATCCATTGAATTTTTAATTTTAGACTCATAGATTTTGCTTAGAGAAGTTCAGTTTGGGTCCTTTAAAAGAGTCTCTGCCGTGTCGCTTCTTAACATGTTTCCTCTTCCTGGCAGTTTCTTAAGTGCATGAAATAGGGTTAAAATGTTTTTAAAAGTTCTTGCTTATTAATTTAATGTTTTGCATTATTTCTGTTTTAGTTTTAATTGACCAATATTTTTTCATTATGGATTATATATAGGTTTTGCTTCTTTGCAGTCATGCCTGGTAATTTTTTATCAAGTTTGAGGCATAATGAATTTTACCTTATTGAATGCTTAGTACTTACGTTTTAAAAATAACATTGAGCTTTGTTCTGTGACAGTTGAATGACTTGGAATAAGCTTGATTGCTTTGTGTCCTGGTTTTAGGCTTCCTTAGGGAAGACCAGAGGCTATTTAGAGTTACATTTTTTCCACATTCCTGAAGCAAGACCCTTCTTAGTACTCTGACTGGTGCCATGCGAATTGTGAGTAACTCTGCTCTGGCTATGGAGAACATCCACTATTCTTGGCCTGTTGTGATGTCTAGGCACTATTTTCTCTAACATTTTTGGGTGGTTCTTTCTGGCCTTGAAGAGTTTCTTCACACATGTGCTTATCAGAACTTAAATGAACACCATCCACAGATGCATGCTGGGAACAGGCTACCCCTGGGCAGCTGGCTCAGCCCCGGAGTTCCTCGGCAGATATTTGGAGTCTGTTCTTCCTGCAGTTCCCTTCCTCTTGCACTCTTCTGTGAACTCCAGCCACCTTGCTCCTAGACTTCCAATTCCATCTCCTCAACTCTGAGAGGCTAGCCTCTGTATGAGTTGCCACTGTCTACACTATTTCCTGGAAACTTTCTCCAGTCAGTGAACTGGAGTTCACTTCATTTGTTTCCCGTTTTTCAGGAATAATAACTGTCCTTTGTTCCCTCATGTCACATGACTTGTGAGCTGATTTCTTATAATTCACCTAATTTTCTAATCTTCTAAGGTGGCAGAAGGTAAATCTGATTGCTTTTTCTCCGTCTTGGCCGGATTTAACCATCAACTAGAAGATGCGTTTTTAATAGGCTATTATGAACAGTCAATAAAAGTGTTGGCCACAAGTACTCTGAAGAGTCAAGAATGTTAAATAACATAATAAATACTCACTCATAATATTTCCAGATATTAGCAACTAAAGAAATAGGACTAGAAACAAGAGAAATTCTAAGTGATGGGGAGAGTTATATTGGGAAAGCAACATAATGAATTATGGAAAAAAACAAGTTTTAGAAACACAGCAAGACTTAAGAAGACAAGATGACTCAAAGCAACAAGGGAAAGTTGTAAAATCACCAATACTGGAGTCACCGGTATTTCCAGGAGGCACAGTTAGGTCTTTCCCTCCACACACATGGAGGTGGCAGCCTCACTGTGGTTAGTTGGTTTCCACTAGTGCATTTGGTCCTTTCTTATTCTTTATTGGCATCCTTCCACTGCTTCCAGATGCACCCTGGGAATCAGGATACCACTGGACAGCTGGCTCAGACAGCTGTAGTCATAGTTAACAAGGAGCTGAACCAAGGAATTGTTTACATGGCCACAGTCATTTTCCCTTTCCTGCTGACATGACTGTTAAATGTTATGGGGTCACATTCACTACATTGGGTACATTGATAATTATAAATATATTTCAAAAAAGAATTACTTGTCTATTATCAGTTTTGCCCTACTTTCACCCATCTACCATCTCATGAAAACATCTTAATTCCTGAGTGAATCAGATTGATTCTCGATTTAATTATATAATTTAACAGTTAATATTATAATCATACATTTAGTTATTCCACAAATATTCATTAGGGATCTATTTTTTAATGTTTTGATTATTACCAACTTTTTAAGAGTAAAGAGTTTGATAACATAAAGCATACTTAGTGCTGACACTTTGTCTTTGTAGAAGCTGTTAGTTCAAAAAAAAATATTTATTGCCTAAAGAGAATAATATGGTTGATTATATTTTGCTTCATGTTAAAAAGACAGGAAAGATATTTCTGTCTGAAATTACATCTATTATCAGAATGACTGATTAGAAAGCAATGGAGATTTTTTCATCACTTCTAAAGTATGATGAAGGCAGTGCTTATTTAGAAATATATTAAATACACATATGGTTATAATAATTACATAATGTCATAAATTTATTCACTTTTGTAGGAAAGAGTCTTTTAATTTTAAAATTCTATTTCCTGTATTCAGTGTTTTGTCTATTCTAGCTTCCCTGGATCCACACATTTGATACCATAAGTTTCCACATGTTTATCCAAACCATAGATATAATGAATGTAGCATGATATAAGTGTTACATGGGAGTCAACAATAGGATAATGATTAAATCTTAATTTGAGTTACATCTATTTCCTCAGCTTCATCCTACTATTGTCCATTGTCTACAAACACTTCTAATTTTAGATTCAGCTAGGTATATCAAGATTACATTACCTATCTTCTCAGACTTATGCCTAGAGAACTCAGCGATTTGTACAATTTCTGGAAGAGCCACTGGTATGCTGGTAAATTGGCATGTCATGATGGAAATAAAAGACTGATTTGCTTCATCTGTTGTCCTCCATGGTGTAAATACTGCCACTGAGGCTGATTTCAAGCTATCTACTTTTTAGTTACCATACCAGAAATTTCCTGAATATTTATTTACTGGCTCTCACTAATCAGCATAAGCTGACTTTAGCATACCACTTATTCATTATTAGTAGAATTTGGACAAAAATATTAGAGCTTCTTGTAAAATCTTATTAAATATTTTTTGGAAATCTCAGGTATACAATGACTATCATGATCTACCAATTAGCAACTAGCTTTCCTCAAGATGAGTATAATCACCTCTACCATACATACCTTCTCCCTGAGAAATCTGCTTTACACATACTTTCAGTTTATTTAATCTCTTTGTTTTTTTTTAACAGGTCAGTTATGTTATTTAAAGTTTCAACTAGGGTCTTCTAAATTAGAGTGATCAATTCTGAGTTTCCTTGCTAATTAAATTTTATTTTTAGAGTCAGACTTTTGAGTGGCATTAAACTTAACATGAAAAAGACAGTCTCAGTTGAGGCATTAAATAACAATTTTATTATTTAGGAATAAACCCAGGATGTGTAAATGTGTTCTTAATTAAACATCAAATTCCAGTTTGATCTGAAAAAGTGATGTCTCCAACTAAGTACTAAAATAAGTTTAATAATAGAGTTCTGTTCATTTTTCAAATAATATTACCTTCTACAGTTATTCAGATAGAGCACAAAAACATAAGTTTCATACATTTAATTGTAATCCTTTTTCAATAATGTCTTTGGTGACTTAAGATTTTTTTTCAACTTTCTAATTTGGCAGAGATGCAATAATTAAGGCTACAGCGATGGTTTTGTCCCTTTGTGAGAGATTTCATTAAGCCCTAGTTAAATAAGTGATCTGAACACAAAGTTCAATCTTTTATCTCATGCTTATGAAAACCTTTTAATATTTTTGGGAAGCAGCAGAAGGTAGTGGAAAGAAGCCACAATCTATTGTCAGATAAAACATGGGTTCAAATTCTATCTCTGCAATTTCATAACTTTCTTATAAACTCACTGAACATCATTTTCTCCTCGGGTCAAGAAGAATAAATAGATATGTTTTGAAAGAAAATGGTAGATACAGATATTTTATGTGGTTTTGGCTTGCCATATCTCCTAGATGTTTGGTGAAAATCTTTTTAATGTAGCTGTATTAAAGGGAAAGGTCCAGATCGGCTCACCCCCAAAGCAAAACAACATCAAAACCCAAAGAAGAAGATAAAATTATTATTGTTTATAACATTTTCAAATGTTCATGTCTCTTCTGAATTTCATTAGAAGATTACAAGGGAGAGCAATATTGGGTTCTCTGATTCTCTCAATGCATCCATATAAACTATGTTGTACATCAAATTGGTCAGAGGTTTTCATCTTCTACTGTATTAAAGTTAGTTTCTTGAGTAGCAAAAGATAATTCCCGTAGTTTCTCAATGGTTTTCACATAATTACCTGAAGCAGCATATTTTTTTTTCTTATACATATTATGATGTTCACTCCTAGGAGCCTGAGACACAAGTCTAGAGAAAAGTGGAGATCAGAGGAAAGGGCCAGAGAAGAATATAGAGTGCACAAATTCACCCTCCACTTAAAAAATTTCTTTTGAATATCTAGACTCTGTGACTTGGGTTGTTGTTAGGATTACGTAAGAAAATAAAGCAATATAGAAGCCAATTACTTCTGTTAAAGAAGAAAACACCTAGGTGCCAGGAACAAATAGAGAAATCAAATCCAGAGATTAAGAAAAGAAAATAAGAAGAAAAGCCCATACTGCTTTCGTGCTGTGTAGTTTTGAAAAAGGCACATGGCTTAGAGGCTTAGAAATTAGAGCTAAATACCTACTCAAGGATAAAAGCTTTGCCACCACAGCTTGAAAAAAGTAAAAGGACTGAACGTGAGTCTCTGAATAAAAACCTGGATTTGTTAAAGTCAAATTTATACATACTATATATTTAAGAAACATAGAAAAACAGCAAAGAGAATTCCTCTCTAGCATGTAACATAGGCAGCAAAAACAAAAATCGAAATAAAAAATACTGAGCACCCTCACACCATGTTGTGACGTTCGTGTTTACACTTCCTGTCGATGTAGATTACTAAAGAAAATAAATTAACATAAATAGGTCCAGATCTAATTGAGGCATTTTTCCATAATCCAGGACAAATGAGAGTCAATATAAAAAGCACTTTTTCTTAAATAAAAGTTCACATTAAAAAATATTACATCTCACATGAGGAATGAACCAACATGAGGGATTATCTCAAAATAGTGGTTAGGACTATGCTAATGCCCAAGGTGCAAATGAGGCCTACAGATTATTTTTATACAGCCATTAATTAGCAATGGTTCTTAAACTTTTACAGGGTTGTAAAATAAAAACCAAAGTATATGAAAAAGAGAGAATATGTGATACACAACACTTAAAATATTTACTACCTGGCATTTTCCAGAAGAAAATGTTGCTGATCCTAAATAAAAATATATATATTTGATGGTCTCAGAATTTTCCGACATCTTTAGCTCTTTTTAATGCATGCAGAAAGATTAATTGATAAAATAAAACACCACTTCATTATGAGAATGTTCAGAAAAATAGGAATAGAGAGGAACTTCCTTAATTCAATAAAGAACACCTTTCAAAATCCCACAACTAGTATTACATTTAATAGTGAAAGACTGAATGTTTTCCCTATAAGAAAAGGAACAAGACAAAAATTACCACGGTCATAACACTTTCCACACAATTGTGGAAGTTTTAACCAATAAATCAAGAAAAACAAACATTAGGTATATGGAAAGGAAAGAAAGAAATAAAACTGAATTTATTTTCAGATGACATGGTTGACTACAAAAAAATTCTAATGAATATACAAAAAAACCCCTGCAAACTTCCCTAATTTATACATGAGTTTAGCAAAAATTCAGGATAGAAGATGAGCATGCAAAAATCCTAAGAGCAAACATGTGGAAACTAAAATTTAAAAGATAATACTATTTACAATTGCTCAAAATAGGAAATATTTAGGTGTAAATTTAACAAAATATATACAGAAGTAGTATGCTAGAAACTATACAATGCTAAAGAAAAAATTCAGAAAGAGCTAAGAAATGGAAAGACACATTAATGAATTGGAAGAGTCAACATAATCAAGAAGTGAATTCTCCACAAATTGAAGTATAGGATAAATAAAATTCCTATAAAAAAGTCCCAACAAGATTTTCCCTAGAACAAATAAGCTTATATTAAAATTTACATGGAAGGAAGGAAAAAAGGAAGGAAGGAAGGAAGAGAAGAAAGGAAAGAAAGAAAAAAAAGAAAACACTGAACTAAGTCTCTCACCTTGTACAAAGTTAACTCAAAATGAATTATGGAATTCAGTGTAAAATGTAAAATTATAAACTTTAAAAAATCAGAGAAAATCCTCAAGATTCAGGGCTAGAAATGGGTTATTAGACGTCACATAATCCATAAAATAAAAAATTGGCAAATGAGACTTCATCAAAAATAATTTTTTTCTATGTAAAAACTGTATTAACAAAATGAAAAGGCAAACTATGAAATGTGAGAAAGTATTTTCAAACCTTGTATTTGACAAAGGAGTAGTATGAAAAATATTTGAAAAGCTCTCGAAACTCAACAGTAGGGACCAGGTGCAGTGGCTCATGCCTGTAATCCCAGCACTTTGGGGGGCTCAGTTAGGTGGATCACCAGAGGTCAGGAGTTCAAGACCAGACTGACCAACATGGAGAAACCCTGTCTCTACTAAAAATACAAAATTAACCAGGCGTGATGGTGCATGCCTGTAATCCTAGCTACTCAGGAGGCTGAGGCAGGAGATTACTTGAACCCGGGAGGTGGAGGTTGCCTTGAGCTGAGATCACGCCACTGCACTCAAGCCAGGGAAACAAGAGCGAAACTCCATCTCAAAAAATAAAGTCAACATTAGGGAGACAATATGATTACAAAAGACATGAAGAGACATTTCAATGAAGAGAATATACTGATGCAAATAAACATATCAAAACATATTCACATCATTTGCCATTAGGAAAGTGCAAATTTAAACAATAATAAAGTACCAACGAAATCCATTAGAATGGCTTAGGTAAAAAGTAATGACCACATCAAACACTGGTAAGGATCTAGAGAACGTTGAGTGCTTATACATTGCTGGTAGCTATGAAACATGGCACAGCCATTCTGGAAAAGAGTCTGGCAGTTTCTTACGAAAACTAAACACTGGGACCTACTAACTGAACTTTGAGGCTTCTATTCCCCCTAAATGATTTACTCTCATGCAAAAACCTGGGAACTCGGATGTTTATAGCAACTTCAGTTGTAGTAAGCCAAATAAAGTTGGTAACAACTGGTAACAACCTAGATATCCTTCATTGGAGGAATAAACTGTGGCATATTCATACCATGAAATACTATTCAGTAATAAAATGTGTACGTTATTAATGTCTTCAAGAACCTGGATAACTCAAGGGAATTATCCTGAGTGCAAAAAGCCAGTCTGAGGATTTTATATTCTATGATTCCGTATATACAGTATTCTCGTTAGTAGTTGCACATAGTTAAGGAAAGGATGGGGCAGGAGGATAATTGGTTTAACTATATTAAAGGGCAACAGGAAGGATTCTGTTGGTAAAACATTTCTCTATCTTGACTGTGTCAGTGTCAATAGTTTGATTGTGATAGTGTACTGTAGTTTTCAAGCTATTATCATTGGGGAAAACTGGGTAAAAATATTATTTCTTACAATTGCATGGGAATCTATAATCTGAAAATATAAAGTTCAGTAAAACAAGGTAAATAATTCACTGTAAGCTGCTTTTCCTACAATCATGGGGAAAGGAAAGTTATTAAACGTTGAACTAAAAAAAAACTCTGACAATTAAGAAAGATACATGTAAGTAGATGTTTGCTTTTAATCATAAATGCAGTTCAGAGGGAACCTAGGCTGTATCCAAGAGGCCTAAAAAAACAGGAAAAAATGGCACACTATATTTTTGACATAGAGAAAGAAAGCTAATAAAGCCTATGAAATATTGGAGGGCTGGTATGTTCCTTAAAAAGATAAATGCAACAAGTGGACAGCTACTTTTGTGACTAATTTGAGACCAGTGTAGTTTTATTTAGGACTGGGGTGAAGATGACTTCCAAGGCTCATTTAATTCTATGAATTTTATGTGCAATAGCTTTCAGTTTTGCTATAGAAAATAAAAAATGGCTAATATAATTAATCTTGGAACAATACCAAGTAACATTTCAGTGACAAGAACTAATGATGATTTTTGAAAGGTCTGACATAAAATACAAAAGAAGGGCTTAAATCCATAACCATAAATAGGACATTGAAATATAAAATATATAGCCCCTTTTCGAGAAAAAGATTACTACTCTCAAGATTTCCTGTAAACTACTCAGTTTTACTGACAATCCAATTCAAGAAATATTTTTAAAATTCTGACTATGTTTTAGAGAAGCTATAGAGGAGAAAATATAAAAATAATGAATAAAAATATCTGTCTTTAAGCCCAAGGATGTTACCACCTATAAATAACTCATTATAAAAGAAGATAGAAGAAAATAAATTGCCAGTGCTGATAAAAAAGACAATATGCTCTATAAAGACAAATACCAAGCAACACATTTTTATTATTCTCTCACTCTCCTACTTCTGAGAACATTCCTTCAATAAATAACTTTTATGAGAATCTTGGTTTCTGTTTTTAAGACACCCAACCTAAGAGAGGAACAAGAGAAATGTATTGGGTGTATTCTCAAAATGCCAAGTACACTTAGTGATGAAGAACACGCTGTGTGAAAAGTATAGTGGTAGGTGAACTTAGGAATATAGGTTATATTTGAACTACTTTGAAGTTCATATAAAATTTTATAAACAGGTTTTTGATGAAGCAGGTGCTTTCAGGTCACCAATAATTGATAAAAATATAAGAGGTATACGAATGGTGGAATCAAAAAAAAAAAAAGAAATTGTGGGCAATGTGATACATTAGAGAATCCATTTAGGTAGCATCAGCAGCAGTGGAGGAGAGAAAGATGGTGGATTTCATAAATAATTTTGGGTTATGGCAGCTGAATTTAAAATTGGGCTTGAAAATGAAGCAGTCCATGATACTGGGAGGAAGGTGTTGTCTTCAGCTGAGATAATAAATTGGTGGAAATACTGAATCCTGACTTGTATACATTTTGGTGACTGGGAAGAAGGCTACCAAATCTATTTGTAAATGTAAATACAGGAACCATCAAAATTAGAGGAAATTTAAACCTATAGAATCGATGGGACTGCCACCACAGGAGTGCTCAGTGAGAAAGCCACTTTGATGAAATTTAATAAATTTGTGGAAAAAAAAACTGATTGAAAGAATATAGAAAATTTAGCATATAGCAATGAGAAAGTTTAAAGAATCAAGGTGCTATCTGATATTGTATAAAGTGGTTTGCAAACAGAAAAAGCTGTTGTATTTAATAGGACATCAACAGTGAATTTTGGTGAGAATTTTGTGGGTAAAAATAGGGAAGAATTTTTTTCATGATGTTAAATAGTGAATTTAGGCTATTTTTTTTAAAAAAAGAGTTGGCAATGAAAGCAAAGATAAAGCAATTGAAATGGAAAAGAATAAAAAATTATAAACTAGTTTTGACTTAGACATATTTGTTAGAAATAACCAGTGAAGATAACATATCATTAAAATAATAGCCTCATTTTTAAATCGTTTATCAATAAAATGATTAAATTTTATTTAGTTTTTAAGTTTCACATGTCTAAGGATATTTGCAACTGTAGGAGATGAACGATTTTAATTTTAAATGTGTGTGTTATCAGGGAGTTTGCCATATCTATTTGCAATTTTTATTTCCAGATGAATCTAGAGAGAAGATGAATATTGCAACAGCAAAAATATCTAATCAAATTCCTTTCTGCAAATGATCAGTATGATTTATTTCTCAGATTGCGATGATGGATATACATATGAGTGGTTTTTCTTTTGTTCTCCGTATAGGTATTATTATTATTGGTTTCTTTTGACTTCAGCTAATAAAATATCTCTCTCAAACTGAAGGGAAGCAGAAATGATATCTAAAATCAAAATCAAAGGGCATTTTTCACCAACAAATAAATTTGAAGTAAGTCTACATGTCTCCTATCCATACCTCTATAAAAAGTTATTTTCTTTTACTTATGTCATTCATTTTATGTAATTGATCATTTCACTTTGTTGATATTTTCCCAAAACATAATTTATGACGTTTTACTACTTTAAACTCTTCAATGACTTTTTGTTACATTTTGAATGAAAATTTCAAATCCTAATTGCAGCCTACAAAGTCCTATAGTCTCTCCACCTCCTAAGCCTCATCTCCTGCCAACTCAACAAACACCACTCCCACTGCTATAACACTGTATTTCACAACCAGAATCCTTACTGCCCCTGGAGCATGCCAAACTCTTCCCCACTTCAGGGACTCCAACGGGCTGTATGCACCGTCTGAAACATTCTTTTATCTACTTACTATTCAACTGAGTTATAGCCCTCAGGAGTCAGCTAAAGGTTACTTATTTAAAGAAGCTTCTCAATCTAATGTAGTTCCCCTCTAATTCACTCTCATAAAGCCCTAATTTCTCTTAGCACATTTTAATATTGTCCAAATGTATGTTTATTTCTTGGTTATTTGATGTATATTTCTTCCATCTTTGTACAATAGAGAATAAAGCAATTATATCATTATATTCTCAGTGCATATCACAGGGCTGAATACATAGAAGACAATAAAACGTATTTGTAAAATAAATGCATCCTTATAGCAAGGGTCTTAAGTAGAATCAGCATTATCCTTAAATATTAAATGCAGGTTTATATGTGCATCTACATTTATGTTTACACACACATATTTCTCATATCTCTATATCTATTTGTCATCCATCTATCATCTGTGTGTGTGTGTGTATGTGTGTGTGTGTGTGTATTCATGTGTGTCTATCACAAGAACTGCATAAAAAGGAAACAAAGCAATGGACTTTTGTTAAAGTGGTAACACTTACTCCTCCATCAGGAGAGGTAGCTTATGGTAACAAATAGAGTGCTGTTCCAAGGGTGGTGTGAGTTGGGAAGGTTAGTGCATGTCTGGACTTACTACAACATTCCTATCCTACCAGAGAAAAAAATATTATTTCAAAAGGAAATCACTAAGGAAACCAATCAGGAAAAGAGTAGCAGAGAAGGTAAAGTAGCAGTGGATGGGGAAAGGAACTGTTTTCTGATTGGGATTAAACACACGCTGATATTACTCTGTGGAATACTGTTGTGGAAGTATAGGAAACTTACCTTCTCATGGTCACAATGGTCCATCAAAGAATTATGAAACTTGACAAACAAATATGTTAAAACAATGAGATACTGTAGTTTGGAAATACTTCACCAAATAACCAGAATAGGCCGAGTATGGTGGCTCATGCCTGTAACCTCAGCACTTTGAGATGCTGAGTCAGGAGGATTATTTGAGCTCAGGAAATCAAGACCAGCCTGGCCAACATAGTGAGACCCTGTCTCTACAAAATATTTTGTAAAAGTGAGTTGGGTATGATGGCATGCACCTGTAGTCACAGCTACTTGAGAGGCTGAGGCTGGGGGATTGCTTGAATCAAGGAGTTCAAGGCTGCAGAGAGCCATGATTATGGCACTACACACCAGCCTGGGTGACAAAGCTAGACCTTGTCTCAGAAAAAAAAACAAAAACAAAGTGTCATTTAAACTTTTTAAAAAGAAATACAGAATACTAATGCAAATTCAAGTTGACGTGCTCAAACTGACCTGAACCCAATAATTCAAGCAAGAAAGAAATGCCTAGCTTTACATCCTCCTTAGTTGCATGTGGTTAGTCTCAACCACTTTATACCTTAGTTTTCTCACCTGCAAAAAGTAAAATAATTTTGATAATTTTAAAATTCCAATTGTATCTTTAACATAAAGCATTGTTGGAAATGTTGAGGTATTGGTATTTTTTGTATATAGTCTTCCTTAGGAAGAGAGGTGAACAAGAATGGTTCTCAAAGTGACGTAATAACTGAATCAATGCAGAACAGGGTTTTCAAAACCACTAAGGAACTACATGTGAAAAAAGAACAAACAAAACAAAACAAAAAACAAATTGAGACGTCGCACCATTGCAGAATTGGAAAACCAATTCTCACAGATTGAAAAATGGTAAGAGAGGGAAAATAGAATGCAAATGCTAAAACGACTTAAAGATTATACTAATGAGAATTATTGCAAACTTACTGCGTCTTAGGTAGTGTCTTGCTGGCTAGGACAAGCACCCTTGCTCTTGAGGAGCTTACATTTCTCTATAGAGATAGGTGGAAAAAAATTAAATTAAAAGTTGATGACTGCAAAGACAGTACACCATGTGTGTACAATATATAGATATATAAAGTGGAATGAGATTCTGTCTCTATAGAGGTGTTAGAAGAAAGTTTGGGGAAAAGGGTCATCTTGATTTTTGCTTTGGAAACGAGAATTTTTGAGAAAACTAATGTGCAGAGCCATGGGCAACTGTATAAAGAAATTATGTGTTGTGTGAAGGAAAACAGGAGAATTTGTACCTTCAGGGTGCTGTTTCCTAGATTCAAATCTTACACAATTATCAATAGTCTACTGCTTCATATAGACACCCGAAAACTTGTTTGTATTCAAAACACGCAATTCATTCTTATTTGTTGTTAAGTCTGAGCAGTTTGAGATTGTCTTTCTGTGCATTAAGTGTACATCACACAGTTGAGTAGCAATAGGCTGTTTCATATATAAAAAGGCTCATTATGTAGATAAAGTTGGAGATCTGCTGTTTCCTCAGAAGATCACAAATAAGGAAGTGAAAAGCAACAGGTAGATTTTAAGTAATTAATATACCATTGATGCAGTACTACAATGATAGTTATCATTACTCCAATGATAACTCTAGTACTGATAATTGTATCAGTACTACAATGATTTTATCTTCTGAGGTTAACTTTAAGGAAGGGGGAGATAAATTTTTTTCTGGTCTTAAGTCCTAGCTGGAGGCAAGATAAAAAAAAAAGACTGCCTATAAATGGAGAAACTGTTAGAAAGAAATATGGCATTATGTATACCTAATATATAATTATCATAACTATTCTGACTATAATTAATTGTCCTTAAGTCAATTTTTAATATCAGGTACTTTATCAGGGTAATCAGGACTAAGAATCTGCTGGTTTAAATGAAGGCTAAATTCCTAATTAGCTACAAAATCTTTTCTTCATCAAAGCTCTAATTCTTGTACTATAATTAGATTTAAAAGTGTAGTATTGATTTGGTAGTAATTAAATCTGTGTAAATGTTACACTGCTTATATTTGGAAACAGATTGAGACAAAAGAGGTGCAATCTAATTACCTTCTAGACAGGATTCTAAATAAGATGAAGTAGATTATGGGATAAAACAAGAATGGTGTAAAATCTTATTAATTTTTAGAAAGAAAAATTTTTAAATCAGAGAAGACAAAAAAATCATATGTTTCTAAGTATTTGACTTTCAAAAATATTCCATACATAAGTGAGATTATGCAGCATTTTTATTTCTGTGTCTGGCTAATTCCACTTAGCATAATTTCCTCTGGGTACATCCATGTTGTTGCAAATGGCAGGAACTCCTTCTTTTTAAAGGCTGAAATATATTTCACTGTATACATCACACTTCCTTTATCCACTCCTCCATAGATGGACACTTCTGTTGTTTTTATACCTTGGCTATTCTAACTAATGCTGTGATGAACATATAAGTGAAGATATTTCTACGTGGTGCTGATTTTATTTCCTTTGCATTAGACCAGAAGAGGGATTTGTGTATTATATGGTAGTCTTATTTTTAATTTTTTGAGGAAGTCTTAACTCTCCGTTGTTAAGCACAGTTATTGGCATAAAAGAGGTCTTTAATACCTATTTTTAGATTGCATTCCAGCCTGGGCAATAGAACAAGACTCCTGTTCTCTCTCCCTCTTTCTCTTCTTCTTTCTTTCTCTCTTTAAAAAAAAAAAAAAGAAGAAGAAATACAACGCATAAATTAGACTAAAGCCAAATGAGTATCTTCCAGGACTGAAATCATCTGGAGAAAATTCATAATACATTAATTCCCTCTTGCAATCATGGCTTTGTATTTTTATTTTACCTAGCCAGTTTAATGTCAATGGCTCAAAATGCTATAAACAATAGAACCCAATCCAGCCACACTTGAAATATTACATAAGCCTAAAACACAGACTTAGGGATGTGGCTTGTAGAAGCATTATTGTTATATTGTAATCGAATTTTTAATTTCTGGAGGAATTTGGGGCTTTAATAAACTTGAGAAGACAGTATGAAAATAATAATAATAATAATTATACTGTGTATTAGAAATTTACCAAGAGAGTAGAATTTAGTTGTTGTTCTTACATGGAACACACACACACACACACACACACACACACACACACACACAGTATCCATGTGAGGTGATGGCTATAAGTAGCGTGACTATAGTAATTATTTCACTGTATATGTTAACACATCATATTAAGCACCTCAAATATTTATAATAAAAATCACATGACAGCAATCTAAGGAAATCATAAAAGGGAAAATGTTATATAATGTGAACCCATGGGGTTGAAAACTATTAATATAAATTTCTCTAGTCCTAGTCTACTCTTTTTCAAATGTGCTTTAGAAGAATTACTCAAAACTGCTCTGGAGTTAAACTTTTGATAGTATGGTCTTTTTATTGTATTATGTAATGTGAAGCATGTGCTGCTGAGAAGGTTTTAAGGCGGTAGTCTATTAAGCATTAACGTATTCTGTTCAGTGTTTCCTATAATGTGAGCAGTATTGGGGCCCCTTGCTTTACAGTCGGTGAAGTTATTTGCTTAAAATTCAGATTCTCAGGTCCCACCAACAACTTTCAGAATCAGATTATCCGTTCTCAGACCTAGCATGTTTCATTTTCACAAGAGCTTTAAGTGATCCTTATACAGGTAATAGTTTGAAACCCCACGGGTTATTTTAATCAAATTTCTTTAAAGTAGATAATATTATTTGATTTGTGATTAGTCTCTCAACATTTATTTTAACATGTATTCTAACTCATTGTCCGTGCTAGATAATTTCATGCTCACTTTTAACTTTGATACAATAGATAATTTTATCACAAAAGGCAGTAGAAACTCAGGCCATTTTATGGTGAAATGAGATTATTTTGTAAAGTCAGATGCTCTTCACTGTTACAGGTACAAAGCATTTCTTCCAAAGAATGTCTGTGCTCACCTCTAAGCTTTAGTTTACATTAAATTAATATGTCCAGATTAATACATCGGGTTAAAACTGTATTCCATTTCTCTGAATTCATACTGAACAACTTTCTTGTAAATCTAGATCCCCCCAAAATCCTTTTCAAATAGTAATGTGGTGCTAGAGAAATCTCCTTTTGCTCCAGGACCAGTTCTCTAGGCTTCACTGTGACATTCCTGGTTTTGCTCTGGTATCTATGCTGACATTTCTTATGCTGCCATTGTCTATGGGGAACAACCTGACTGGTACCTGTCAGTTGATGGTATTGCCTGCTGACAATTCCCATTGCGCAACTTTGAGAGCACTGCCTTATATTTTTAAAAGAACTGTTTCAATATTGCCCAAGGTGTTGTTGGCACCAGTGCTGTGCTCTGTGTACTCTCATCATCCCACAGAAGAGATGGTAAAGTAAAACATACATAATTAGTACTGATTCTTTTATTCTAATCCCATGATTTTGCTAAGTTGGGTGAGAAAATTGTAATATATACAATTTAGTATTGGAAACTACTAATCTCCTCTGATGTCACTGAAACAATCACGGGTACTATCATTCTCCCTGGTATGTTCTTTCTCAGAAGTGTCTACCTCCCTCGTCAAGACATTACTCCCTCACATTTATAACAACCAATATTTCATGAATTACATATATTTTGTCTTTTAGAAAACAACTTGTGATATAATTTCTATACAGTAAAATTCAATTTTAAGTTTACAGCTTAATACATTGTATAACCAATATAAGAATCATGTTATAGAATATTTCCATTACCTCAAAATTTCCTTTATACATCTTGGTGGTCAGCTTCCATCACTGACCCTTGGTGTCTCACAAAAATTCAGTTTTTTAAAAAATCGTAATAGCTTTGCCTTTTCAAGAATTTCATATAAATGGTATATTAGTCCATTTTCATACTGCTATGAAAAAACACTGGAGACTGAGTAGTTTATAAAGAAAAAGAGGTTTAATACCCTTACATTTCCACATGGCTGGGGAGGCCTCACAATCATGGTGGAAGGTGAAGGAGGAGCAAAGTCACATCTTACATGGTGGCAGGAAAGAGAGCATGTGCAGGGGAACTGCCTTTTATAAAACCATCAGATCTCATGAGACTTATTCATATCATAAGAACACCATGGGAAAGACCCACCCCCATGATCCAATTACCTCCCACCAGGTCCCTCCCATGACATGTGGGGATTATGGAAGCCACAATTTAAGTTGAGATTTGAGTGGGGACACAGACAAACCATGTAATTCCTTGACCCTTCCCAAATCTCATGTCCTCACATTTCAAAATGCCTTTCAATCATGCCTTCCCCAACAGTCCCCAAAGTCTTAACTCATTTCAACATTTACTCAAAAGTCCACAGTCCAAAGTCTCATCTGCAACAAGGAAAGTCCGTTCTGTTTATGAGCATGTAAAATCAAAAGCAAGTTAGATACTTCCTAGATACAATGGAGGTACAGACATTGGGTAAATACACCCATATCCACCCATATCCAAATGGGAGAAATTGGGCAAACAAAGGGGCTACATGCCCCATGGAAGTCCAAAATCCAGTGGGGCAGTCAAATATTAAAGATCAAAATAATCTTTTACTCCACATCTCACTCCCAGGTCACACTGATGCAAGAGGTGGGTTCCCACGGTCTTGGGCAGTTCCATCTCTGTGGCTTTGCAAGGTACAG
Organism: Cacajao melanocephalus; assembly: GCA_963573385.1. Taxonomy (NCBI): domain Eukaryota; kingdom Metazoa; phylum Chordata; class Mammalia; order Primates; family Pitheciidae; genus Cacajao; species Cacajao melanocephalus. The sequence continues at coordinate 63,096 of CAUYLG010016731.1, read as the reverse complement.
TTTTCCACCTGTCTGCTTTCAGGGGCTGGCACTGAGTGTCTGAGGCTTTTCCAGGTACACAGTGCAAGCTGTCAGTTGCTCTACCATTCTGGGGTCTGGAGGAGAGTGGCCCTCTTCTGACAGCTCCACTAGGCAGTGCCCCAGTGGGAACTCTGTGTGGGAGTTCCCACCCCACATTCCCTATCCACACTACCCTAGCAGAGGTTATCCATGAGGGCTCTGCCACTGCAGCACTCCTCAGCCTGCACACCCAGGCATTTCCATACATCCTCTGAAATCTAGGCAGAGGTTCCCCAACCTCAGTTCTTGACTCCTGTACACCCACAGGCCCAACACCACGTGTAAGCTGCCAAGGCTTGGGCATTACACTCTGTATTAGTCAGGTTCTTTAGAGGGACAGGGCCAATAGGATAGATGTATATATAAAAGGGAATTTATTAAGGAATATTGAAACTCACAATCAAAAGGTGAAATTCCACAATAGGCTGTCTGCAAGCTGAGGAATAAAGAAGCCAATCCTAGTCCCAAACCTCAAAAGTAGGGAAGTCTTCAGTCTGTGGCCAAAGGCCTGAGAGCCCTTGCAAACCACTGGTGCAAGTCCAAGAGTCCATAAGCTGAAGAACTTGGAGTCCTATATTCAAGATCAGGCAGCGTCCAGCACAGGAGAAAGATGAAATCCAGAAGACTGTGCCAGTCCAGTCTTTCCAGGTTCCTCTGCCTGCTTTTTCCTAGCCATGCTGATAGCTGTTTAAATGGTATGCACTCACATTGAGTGTGGATCTGCCTCTCCCAGTCCACTGCCTCAAATATTAATCTCCTTTGGCAGCACCCTCACAGACACACCCAGGAACAATACCTTGCACTCTTCCATTCAATTAAGTTGATGCTCAATATTAACTAACACAAATTCACCCCTTATCAATTTGAACTCATATGCATCTACTGAAATCACAAATAATCTTCAAATAAGACAATAATAAGGTCACAATTACACCTAACATAATATAGCTATCCTGTGTACAACCGGAAACATGCCGACCCCCAACCCAAATGCTATAACATAAAGTTAACAACACCTGAATGCTGATATGAAGTCAATAAATCTTATGTCACATGATAAAGGGAAAAAAAATAAAATGAAAATATTTTCTTAGTACAAGTGTATACATGCACAAAAGTGTTCTTAACAAAATAAGGAGGAAATATTCATGACAATTACAGTCCTCCTTTTTGCAACTGGTCACATGATTGTAGCTAGTATTGATGACGACCTTCTCCTACTACCTATTCTGTATTTCCTTTGCCTTTAGCAAGCACCTCAGCAGTTCGTGGATTTTTACCTGATGGAGTGACCCAGTCCTTCATTCTAAAGGATCTGAGCCATCTGTAGTTCTGCCTGCATTGGGTTGTTGTAGTTGCCTACTGACCTTAAGCAAAGGGCATGGTAATACTAAGAGGTACCCTAAGGGATCTCCTGTATTCCACACATACACTTCCTTACCTCCATTGTGGAGGAGTAAGCAGATTTTATCTTCATAGTCTAAGTCAATCACTCCAGCCAACACTGTAATTCCCTTCTTAGCCTGTTGACCTAAAGGTAGGAGGAGCCAACAGTGGCCAGATAGCAATCTTAACTTCCAGTTCAGTGGAATCATCGTTGTGTCTCCTGGTGGCAACATTCTTCCTTCTGGAACTAAGATCTCTAGGCCAGCAGAACACAATGATGTGGGAACAGGAAGTAAAAATTTTGCTAGTGGGTCACTAGGGGTGATGGTGAGTGGTGCCACTTCCACTTCCAACCCTTGATTCCTGGACCTGTGAATTCTGGCTATGGGAGAAACAGTACTATATACTGGACACCAATTCAGAACATTCACAGCCTTTTGGTGAACTTTGCCTCAGCCCTGCAAAGCTCGGTGGGAAATGGCCATTCTATCATTCTATCAATCCAGCTGCTTCAGAATGATGGAGAAAATGATTAAGCCAGTGAATCCCATGTGCACGAGTCCACCACCATACTTCTTTAGCCATCAAGTGAGTGCCTTGGTCAGAGACAATACTACATGGAATAACGTGATGGTGGATAAGGCATTCCCTGAGTCCATGGGTGATTGTTTTGGCAGAAGCATTGTGTGCAGGATAGGCAAACCCATACCCGGAGTAGATGTCTGTTCCAGTGAGGGCAAACTGCTGCACTTTCCATGATGGAAGAGATCTTAAATAATCAACCTGCCACCAAGTAGCTCACTGATCACCCCCAAGGAATGGTGCCATATCAAAAACTCAATGCTGGTCTCTGCTCCTGGCAAACTGGGCACCCATTGCTGGCCCAATTTGATGGTGGTCAGCTTTGGTGAGTGGAAGTGCATGTTGCTGAGCCCATGCATAACCTCCATCCCTGCCACCATGGCCACGTTGTTCATGGGCCCGTTGGGCAAGGATAAGGGTGGCTGGGGAAAAAGGCTAAGTTGTGTTCACAGAATGAGTCATCCTATCCACTTTATTATTCAAATTCTTCTCTGCTGAGGTCACCCTTTGGTGAGCACTCACATGAGATACAAATATCTTCATAGTTTTTGACCACTTAGAGGGGTCTTCCCAAGATTTCTTTGTCACCAATTTTATAATGATACTTCTTCCAAGTCCCTGACATCCAGCCAAACTGTTGGATACAGTTCATGAATCAGTATATAATCACACATATGACCATTTCTTCTTCCAAGCAAAGTGCAAAATCAGGTACTCTGCTTGAAGGTCGGTCACTGGGAGGTTTCCCTTTGCCACTGTCTATTAGGTTTGTCCTAGAAATGGGCCGTAGTGCTGCAGTTGTCCACTTTTGAGTGGTGCCTGCATATTATGCAGAGCCATCTGTAAACCAGGCCCTAGTCTTCCCTTCCTCTGTCAACTGATCATAGGGAACTCCCCATAAGGCTATCAGTTCAGGCTGGGGAGAGAAGGTAGGGTGACAGGAGTGGGGACCATGGGCTTTTAGCCACTTCCTCATGTAACTTACTTTTGCCCTCAGGACCTACTTGAGCCCAATCAAGTGTATACCACTTCCATTTGATGATGGAATGCTGCTGTGCATGACCCACTTTAAGGCTAGATGAGTCAGAAAGCACCCAGTTCATGACAGGCAGTTCAGGTCACAGGGTGACTTGATGACCCCTAGTCAAACATTCAGTTTCTACCAAAGCTTAGTAATAGGCCAAGAGCTGTCTCTCAAAAGGAATGTAGTTATCTGCAAAAGATGGCAGGGCCTCAGTCCAAAATTCTAAAGGTCACCACTGTGATTCCCCTGTGGGGTCTGCCAAAGGCTCCAAACAGCATCCCTATCTGCCACTGACACCTCAAGCACCATTGGAACTGCTGGGTCACATGGCCCAAGTGGCAGAGCAGCTTACACAGCAGCCTGGACTTGTGGAAGAGCCCTTTCTTGTTCTGGACCCTACTCAAAACTGGCAGCCTTTTGGGTCACTTGATAAATGGGCTGGAATAACAAACCCAGATGAGGAATGTGTTACCTCCAAAATACAAATATGCACACTAAGTGTTGTGCCTCTTTCTTGGTTGTAGGAGGGGTAAAATGCAGCAACTTATACACTTTAGAAGGAGTATCTCAACAGGCCCCACACCACTGGACCCCTAGAAATTTTACTGAGGTAGATGGTCCCTGAATTTTAGTTGGATTTATTCCTTCCCACCACTGCCCCATGGCTAGCAAATGTCTCACCAATAAGTGCAGTGTGTTTGCTACTTCCTGCTTACCGGATCCAATCAGCATAATGTCATCAATGTAATGGACCAGTGTGATATTTTGTGCAAGGGAAAAGCAATCAAGAACTTTGCAAACAAAGTTATGGCACAAAGCCAGAGAGTTGATATACCCCTGAGGTAGGACAATGAAGGTATATTGCTGGCCTTGCCAGCTGAAGGAAAATTCCTTATGGTGGGCCTTATGGACAAGAAGGGAGAAAAAGGCATTTCTCAATCAATAGCTGCATACCAGGTACCAGGAGATGTGTTAGTTTGCTCAAGCAATGAAACTACATCTGGTAGAGCAGCTGCAGTTAGAATCACCACTTGGTTAAACTTAAGAAAATCTATTGTCACTCTCCAAGATCCATCTGTTTTCTGCACAAGGCAAATCAAAGAGTTGAACAGGGATGTAGTGGGAATCACCACCCCTGCATTTTTCAAGTCCTTGATGGTGGCACTAATCTCTGCAGTAACTCTAGGGATTCATTATTATTTTTTGATTTACTATTTTTCTAGTTAGAGGCAGCTCTAATGGCTTCCATTTGGCCTCTCCCACCATAATAGCCTTCAGCCTACCAGTCAGGCAGCCAATGTGGGGATTCTGCCAGCTGCTAAGGCCATCAAATTCTACAATTAATTTCATTATCTATAGGACTAATATGCTATTTGTTCTATGTATTGAGAGAAACCTTTAGCTCAATTGTGCTTCTCAATGTTTTTAATCAATGTATCCAAATAACAGAGAACAACATCCTGAAATTTGAGAGTCAGTTCAAAATGTTTATTTCGTAATTTTGAATTAACTGCAAACATACTTTGCAGCATTAAATTCGTATTTTAAATTACTCACTTTTTCTAAAAAGTTTTAATAAATTTAATTAGACTAAAAAGCCTTGACATTTTAACTTATTTTTGGACATTTAAATTTATTTTTAGAACTCCGACACATAGCCAGTTGGCCTCATATAAGGAGCTTGAACATACAGCCAAAGTTCAGTATTTTATCTCTCTGTTTAGCCTTGTGTAACTGTGTGAGATAGGGTAATTTACTCAATTTGTATGAGCCTCACATTTCTCAGTTGACAACAGAGATACATATTCTTACTTGGCAGCATAATTGTAAATGTTGAAGTTAACTGTGAGGTTGCAATGAGTTCAAGTGTAGACTTTAAAAAGGTGAAATCATGACTCTTATTTAAAAATAAAATACACCCTTGTCAAAAAATTTATTCAACTACTTAATTTCAAGAAAGATGTTATGAATGGTCTGAAGAGTTTTTGTGAAGTAGGTATAAGTCGACAAGTTAACAAAGAAATGTTAGGAGTTTTGGGGTGGGTGAAAACTGATTAATGTCCAACAGAATCTTAAACTCTTACCTCTGGAATGATCAGTTTCTCCAGACAGAAATAATCTGCAATTTGAGCAGATACAAATTCACAAGTTAATGTCTGCCCTGACAGATTTATAAATTGCCTCATCAATAGAAAGTCAAACTCAGCAATGCACTGAAAAAAGCTTAGAAATCTCTTTTGCCCATTTCTAATTTTCAGATGAGTTGAAGAGTGAATGGGGATTGGAGAAATAATTGCATTTATAAAATTAATGTAGAATTCATTTTTAAATGGCTAGGGAAATTTTTTAAAACTATAATATTTTAAACATTAAATGTGTATTATTTTTAGATAACTCATGTAAACTTTATATTTATTTTTCACCACAAAACTCTAAGGAATATCTTAAGGATTTTCACCATTGTTCAGACAGTGAAACAGAGCCCTGGAATATTATTTATATTTACATTCCAAAAATATTCTACCCCTTTTCTTTGGCTTTTAAATGTATTTAGATATAATCCATCATAAGAGTAAAATAATAATTTTATTGTGGCTCTACTTCTAGGTACTGTTTTGACTTATGCATGGTATCATATAAAATAATTTTGGCTTTGTAGCCACAGTACATGAGGATATCAATTCATAAAATCTGGCTCCTGAGAATATAAGATATGAAAGACTCCTGGTGGGGATAAAGAAAAGGAGAGGGAGAGGAAGAGAAAATGAGAGAGAGAACTCATTGGTAGAAAAATTCATAATTGCTGAGTTTTTAGCACTCAATTGAAACTGCTAAATGTTAATTTATACTTTTAACCACCTGCATTTTGATAGATGTATTTTGTGATGTTTCTGTTTTGTTGTTGTTTTTGTTTTAATCAACTCTCAATAGCTCAGGAGATATTGTGACCAAGACAAGCAGTTGGGTTTTTCTTTTGTAACAGCACAGGAGAAGAAAACTGGTAAAGATACAGATTCATTTGCGGGCATAAGTGCAAATAGTTGAATAGCTTCTACTTCCTTTGTGAAATAGGATAACTGATAGCTGCTAAGTGAGGAGGAGCTGGTAGAGCTGGAGATATAAGACAAATTTAAATTCTTTCAAGTCTGAATCCAATAACCTCCTCCCTTCTTAGCATCTCACTGTTCTTGTGAGAATATTAAACTGAAAGCATAAAACCAAGGGAAGAATTTAGAGGAAGGTTTTCTTTTGTAAGGAGTTCAAAGAAAGAGAAGCCAAGGAGGAAATGAAAGGCTTAGTCCAAAAGATAGAAGTAGGACCAGGAAAATCAAAAGAGTGGAATTTTAAGATGTAGAAAGGCCAAAAGCAGCAAGGCTGCATGATTCAGGGTTAACGTAGGAGGAGAGAAATGTGTCTCTGTAATGAGGATGTTCTTAGCAACAGCAGTTTTTAATAGTAGTATAAAAGGAAATGTTTTAAAATTTGAGAAGAAAATTAAAACATATAGAGTATATTTTTAAAAACTGTTGATATATTATTAATATGCAAAAACGGTACATATATGACACGTTTAGTTGGTGCAAAAGAAATTGTGAATTTTTGTCATTACTTTTAATTAAAAGTAACATTGCTTTCAATGGCAAAAACTGCAATTACTTTTGCACCAACCTAATACACAACTTGATGAGTTTAGAGATAAGTATAGAGTGCTTTTGAACTATTTTTTCAAAACTGTTGAAAAAGACATTTATAGTAGAAAGGAAAAGTTTGTTTTCTTAATATTTAAAGAGATTTTTTTTGTGTAGTAATAAGAAATGCATGAATATTTCATTAAAGATGTTTAGAGAAGTTGAACCAGAAATAAAAATGACCAATAATTATTTTAACATATTAACCAACAACAGTAATAACATAATGAAATGGATGACATTATTTGCTCTATAAAACTGTTAAGTTATAAAAGAATGAACAGTTTTATACCTGCTGGGTTCAATTTTACATACTTCTAGGGAGATGTAAAAGGCAATTTTCAATGTACAGGAAAGTTCCTGATAATGTTGGTTAATTTCAACTTTCATATTTTATGTTAACATTATAAAATAGAAATTATTCAAAGAATGTATTTATATATCACAAAAATGTTTGTAATTACGAAATCAAGAATAACAATGAACAATTGAAAATAACCGGCAGGGCATGGTGGCTCATGCCTGTGATCCCAGCACTTTGGTAGGTCAAGGTGGGTGGATCACAAAGTCAGGAGATGGAAACCATCCTGGTCAACATGGTGAAATCCATCTCTACTAAAAATACAAAAATTAGCTGGGCATGGCAGTGTGCACCTGTTGTCCTAGCTACTAGGGAGGCTGAGGCAAAAGAATCACTTGAACCCAGGAGGCAGAGGTTGCAGTGCACTGGGATCACACCACTCTACTCCAGCCTGGGTGACAGAGCCAGACTCTATATCAAAATAAATAAATAAATAAATAAATAAATAAAAAAGAAAGTAAATGACCTAAATGACTAAAAATAGGAGACTGGGAAATAGTCATATAATGGAATATTAAATATCCTTCAAAAGACTACTATAATTTAATAATTCATAATTCATTAGTAAGTAAAAAAATCCTTAAAAAAATATGTACTGTATGATTATACTTAAAAAATTAACATATACATACTATTTGTGAGTAAATATTACTTGGAGGTACAGCAAACAAAAAGTTATGCTCTCTGTTTGCTTTGTTCGTTTTATTTCATGTTTCAAACTTTGATCTGTTACTTTCATAGTTGCAAAACAAAATTCTTGAATAAAAATTTTGCAGTGAAAGAAAAAATTAAGTTAGAATGGTGAATGAAATGAAGATTTAGAATTGAGCCTAATTTTTTTGTAAGGCAGTGTTCACCTAGGTATTTTTGTTCCCAGATGGGAGATAACCAATGGAAACTGAGAGTTAAAGATGTAAGAATATATGTATTTCATGTGCTTAAAGGCGATCCGAATCTTATCTTTTTCGCTGATCACTAATCTCTTCTATACACCAAAAATACATTAATTTATTATTTCTCTGTGGAATGCCTTTTGCCTATTTCCGTTTCTTAGCTCTGTGTCTTCTCCAATTCTTTTCAAAAATATAATTAAAATTCTTCTGAATTCAGGGTCAAATTAAGGTAAAACAAGGCAGAACAAACAAAAAGTCTCCCTAATAGCTCTGAAAAGTTCTCTCAGGACTAAAACCTAATTTTATGTTTAATCATTTTATCATCATCAGCTGCTAAATAATACTAAATGATCTCACTGATTAGCTTCATATTGTGGTACTAGAATAATGATGTATAAACAAAAATGCAGAAATAACTTAGATATAAAATATGATTTTATTGTTTCACATTTAATTATTTCATGGCTTCAATTATGCTGTGGGTCGTATTGTATAACTGAGTGCCCACTCTGGGTTACACTTTATGTTCTGCACATCTTAGCTCTGTGACTTTTTTAACTTCTGATTTTAATGTGTTCCTTTGATAAAAATTGAGCTGGGCTAAAGCAACTTACTGTGCAGCAGAATCAGCAGGTGAGGCTACTGTTGTTGCTGTTCTAGGGACCACACTTTGAGAATCACTGAGTTTGTTGACATTTCAGATTTCTTCTACCTTAGAAACTCAATAAATCTTTATGCTCGAGGCAGTGCACTGATATAATAGAAGGGCACATAAGAATGTTTTGGCATCATTTACATAGTTAGACCAATCAGAAGGCTGGTCTTAAGCCATGCAGTGTTGTTACAAGAGTATCTGAGGCTGGGTAATTTATAAATAAAAGACGTTTATTTAGCTCATGGTTCTGAAGGCTTGGAAGTACAAGAAGCACAGAGCTGGCATCTGCTCAGCTTCTGGTGAGGGCTTTTTGTGTTCTGTCATAACACCATGATGAAAGTCAAAAGGGGCGTGGACATGTATGAAGAGCAAAAACCTGAGGGGCATCCTAGCTTTATAACAACACACTCTGGTAGGAACATTTCTACAAAAACTAATCCAGTTTTTAAAGGGTGATAACTCATTCCCTACTGGAGCAACAAGACATTCATGAGGGATCCACCCCCGTAACTAAAACATCTCCCACTAGCCCCACCCCCAACACCACCACAGTGGGGATCAAACTTTAACATGAGTTTTGGTGGGAACATATAAACCACAGCACTGTTAAAATCCTCTTTATTCCAGATGTGTAGAATTTCTATGATATTCTTTCTTACAGCAGGATAAAGAAATCATTTCACAAAAAAAGAGAGAGAAATGACTTTAATAACAGTTTACTTTAGGCAATTTACTAAATGCCTTAGTTTTTTTCATGTGCTGCTGTAACAAAATACCTGAGACTGGGTAATTTTTAAAGAACAGAATTTTATTTCTATTTTTTTGTAATTGTGACAAGTTATACATATATATACCTTGTGTGTGTATATATATATATATATATACACATACCTTGTATATATATATATATATATATACACACATACCTTGTATATATATATATATACACCTTGTATATATATATATATATATATATAAAGTGTGTATATATATAAAGTGTGTATATATATATAAAGTGTGTATATATACCTATATATATACTTTAAATATATATATTTATACTATATATAGTATAAATCAAAGTATAATTTAAAAAATATATATATAGGTATATGTATATATATATATTTTTTAAATTATACTTTAATTTCTGATGTACATGTGTGGATCTTGCAGGATTGTTACATAGGTATACACAGGCCATGGTGGTTGGTGTTTTATATATATACATATATATATATAAATAAAGTATATATAGTATATATATATATAGTGTATATATATAGTATATATATACTTTATATATATAAAGTATATATTTATAAAGTATATATATACTTTAAATATATACATTTATACTATATGCAGTATAAATCAAAGTATAATTTGAAAAATATATATAGGTATATATATAGGTATATATATATATTTTTCAAATTATACTTTAATTTCTGGTGTACATATGTGGATCTTGCAGGATTGTTACATAGGTATACACAGGCCGTGGTGGTTGGTTACCTCCATCCCCGCTTCACCTACATTAGGTATTTCTCCCAATGTTATCCCTCCCTAATCTCCCCACCCCCTACTATTTCTCCCCTAGCCCCCTACCCCGCAACAGACTCCAGTGTGTGATGTTCCCCTCCCTGTGTCCATGTGTTCTCATTGTTCAACACCCACCTATGAGTGAAAACATGCGGTGTTTGGTTTTCAAGAACAGAATTTTATTTCTTATCATTCTGGAGGCTGCAAAGTTTGAGATCAAGGCACACATGCTGTCAGGTTTGTTTTCTGGTGAGGGTTAGATGGCATCTTGACTGCTACTTCTGGAGAGGAATTCTATGTTCTTATGTGGCAGAAGGCAAAAGGACAAAAAAGGGACAAACTCTCTCCATCGAGCACCTTAATAAAGACCCTTAATCCCATTCTCAGTACAGCAGCCCTCCTGATCTAATCTCATCTTAATTGGTCCAATTATTAAAATACTATCACATTGGCAGCACCTGGATTTAGAGGGAATATATTCACAACATAGCCTTCTGTCCCGGCCCCCGGCATTTGTGTTCCTCTCATATGCAAAATGCATTCATTCCATTTCAATAATGCCCAAAGTCTGAACTCATTACACTATCAACTTTACTTCAGTCCAAAATTTTATCTAAATATCATATGGATGAGATTCAAGGTACAGTTCATCCTTTGGCAAAGTCTACCTCAGCTGTGAGCCTGTGAAATCAAACAACTTATGTGCTTTTGATTCACAATGATGAGACAGGTATAGGACAGACATTTTCATTCTGAAAAGAAAAAATAGGAAAGAAAAAAGGGAAAGGTGTGACAGGTCCCATGTAAGTTCAAGACTCAACAGAGCCAACAACATGAAATCTTAAGCCTTGAGCTCATCTTCTTTCACCTTATGTCTCACCTTCTGGATACACTGGGGTGGAGGTGGGGCCCCCAGGGTTTCAGATAGCCCTGCCCGCATCTGTGCTTCAGTTCTCATGCATTGAAGTTGCATGACTATGGCTGTCCCAGGTTAGCACTGCACATAGGAGTTTCTACAGTTTTGAAGTCTCATGGGTGGCTCTGTCCCCACAGCCCAGTAAACATTTTCTTAGTGGAGACTTTCTGTGGTGGTCCAGAGCCCACAGTCCCCTGGGTATTGGCCTATTAGAGGTTCTGTTTGAAATCCTTGGTCCTTTGGTAGTTCTCTGCCTGGGCCTTGAAGCCCTCTGGGACATGATTTTGAAATCTAGGTGAAGGTAGCCATGACTCTACAGTTTGTGCATTCGTTGAGTCAAAAGAGTTAGCACCATGATTATGCTGCCCAGGTTCATGATTTATGTCCCCCAGAGCAGTGGCTCAAGACACATCTGGAGTCACCTGGGCAACACCTGGGATGCTGAGGAGCGCTGTGCCAGAATGTGGGAAGCAGAGACCTGAGATGGCTCTGGGCACTGAGCCTAGAGTTCCTACTGGCACCCAGGCCCTTCCTTTATAAGTCTTCTGCCACGAAGGTCCTAACATGATGGATGTGCAATGAATGTGGCTGCCCTGAAGATCTTCAAAATGCGATTAAAGTCATTTTTCTACGATTTAATACATAGCACCTGGCCTTTTTCTAAACATACTAATCCCTTTAGCAAGTGGTCACTTGCCCTTGGTTACATCCTTGATGTTCTCTCCTATACATCTTATAAATTTTTTAGTCTTTACATAGCCAGGCTGGGAATTGTACAAATCTTTATGCTCTAGTTCTCTTTTAATAATCAAATTTTGTCTTTAAATCATAACTCTCTTCTTGCATTTTACTCTAAGCAATGAAAGGAAACCCTGCAGTACCCTGAATGCTTTGCTGCTTAGAAGTTTCTTCCTCCAAATAGCCTAGTTTATCACTTTTAAATTCTACTTTTCACAAAGTCCTAGGACACAGACATAGTTCAGTAAAGTTCTTTGCTACTTCATAACGAGTATAACCTCTCCTCCAATTTTCCATACCTTCTTTCTCATTCCATCTGAGACCTCATCAGAATGGTCTTTACTGGCCATATTTCTACAAACATTCTGTTCACAGCCCCTTAAGTAATCTCTAAAAATATGAAGCTTTTGTAATAGCTCCTCTCTTCTTCTGAGCTCTCACATAAGAATAGCCTTTAATGTTCCATTCATAACAATACAGGCTTTTTCTAGGATTTACTTCAGAATGATTCCAGTCTCTACTCATTATGCAATTCCAAAGCTGCTTCCATGTTTTTAGTTTTTTGTTATTGTAATGTCTCAATCCTGGTACCAAATTCTGTCTTTTTGCTTCCCTTTTAAAAAACACCTGAGATAGGGCAATTTATAAAGAAAAGAAATTTGCTTATCACAATTCTGGAGGCTGGAAAATCCAAGAACAAGGCACTAGAATCTGGTGTCTGGTGAGGGCCTTCTTGCCGTGTCTTCACATGATTACAGGCTGAAGGACAAGCAAAGACTAACTCCCTTCATCAAGTCTTTTTATAAGGGCATCTGATCCCACTCACAAAGGAGGAGCTCTCATGTCCTAATCACTTCTTAAAGATCACATTTCTTAATATTGTCACAGCAGCAGCACCTGAAGTTTGGAGGGAACACATTTCCATCATAGCACTAGAAAAGTAAGTACCTAAACAAATAATAATTTTAGATGACTTCTTTATATTTCTTTTCTGGAAGTGCTTGCTGCAATATTACTACCTAGTAGAGAGTCCAAATGTTTTTTGTTGTGTTGACTAGATTTGATATTTCTTATATTAATTACAGATTTTTGTGAATTTGATCATGCCTTTAATATTGGGATGGCCAGTGTTGGTTCTACTTTTTCCCCCCAAATAACAAATTATCTGCCTATCTATCTATCTATCTATCTATCTATCTATCTATCTATCATCTATCTATCTATCTTCTATCTATAATCTACCAATATGTAAACACAGTTTTAGATTAGGATACAGATTTGTTATTTGTCTTTTAAGTTACTTAAATATTTTCATAAGAATATATTTTCTTATTCTCCTTTTCTTTTTTTACTTAATATATATTTGCATGTTTATAATTACTGCAAAGACACTAGAAACAACAGAATAAACATCTGGGATATGAGGAAAGAAAAAAATGAAAGAAATTGGAAATGCTTTACTTATTTATATCAGATCAAATAAAAATCAAAGGCAACTCAAGAGCCAGATCATCAAAAAAAGCCACATACAAAAGGGCCTCTACCTAAGAGAAGAGACAAAGATAAATATAAGGTGACAGGCCATTTAGGCAGTTAAATGTTTGTTCCTGGCCTCAGAATTGGTTTTCTTTGTTTCTGCAGGGACGGAAAGGTCATTTTATTATATCTTTACTATAAAACAAAACATATTTTACTAGGTGGTTAGGAAAGACAGTGCCAACAACAATGCATTGCTGGGAACCCTTTTAGAACTTCTCAGTAAATAATACCCTTAGCTCCCAGCACGTTCTAACACAAGTGGTATTTGAAATACCACACCTACAGAGTATATTTATCATCTAGCTTTCCCACAGAAATGTCAATGCATAATGGAGTATTCTAACACAACTTGTCAGGAAAACAGAAAGTGCAGCTTTCTCTTTACATGATTTTCAAAGAATCTTGTGCGATTGAACTGCATGACTGCCATTAGAAGAAACAAAAGTCACGCAGCTTTAACACATCACCATGGTAAGAAAATGAAGGAGCCAGTGCTATCATTCAACTAACCATTAGAGCAAGGATTTGTGCAGACATTCAATTCTATAGCACAGTAGGGAAAATGCACAATATCCAGGATAAAAAAAAAAAAAGTCAAGTAGCATTCACCTTTTCACTTGCCAGTTTTAATCTAAAAAAACAGAGATTTGGAAGAAAATTTTCTAAGCATTTTCTGTAGGGCAATTGCCCCACATTTTCAGATGATATTACATTTTATTAAGAGTGTTTGTTAGCAGAAAGGACTCTATTTTAAATTTTAGACAATATTTAACTCAACAACTGACATTTCCTTCAATTACCTTTCACTTTGATTTTTTAATGTTATTCTCATTCTGTTATTAACTGAAATACAGAAGAAAAGGTTAAAGTTACTTAGATTGACTTTTATTTGCTCCAGAATGTTTCTTCCTAAACTCAAATATAAATAGTCTTTATACATAAAAGCTACCAGTTACACATTTTCATATTCCTAAACCACAAGTTGTATCTTCATGGGCATTGAGTTCAGACATATGCAGTGGGATCAAAAGGATCCCTATCTTGACAAAGTGTGGTCTATATCCCAGAAGCCGCAATATCGCCTGGGAGCTTGTTAGGATAAGGATCTGTGTTTTAATGAGCTCTCAGGTTATCATGGTCACATTAAAGTTTGAGAAGCATTGCTCTGTATAACTGATGCACAAATGCAAACTAAGGGAATGTAGTATGGGGGTTAAGGATCAAGTTTAAATGAGTATCCACATTTAAAATTTACAAATACAATATAAGAAATGTTATTATAACATAATACTTTAAATTCTTATAGTTTGAGAATACAGTTGTTAAAAATAATCTTTATTGGTTTAATTCGACTATAAACCACTCTTCTAAGAATACAAGTCTTATCATATGTATAAATCAAATATTTAGTTTTGATGACTGAAATGTAAACATAGTGGTACCCTAAATAGGTTATTGGTTTCTGTTTTTGCATTTTTCTACATTTGTTCAGTCTTTGACAAATGTTAACATTATCCTATCTCAATAAAAAAAATTTGAGGCATTTTAATTTTTGTCCTAGATTCATTTCAGGACCTCTAATCTGTAAGTTTATCACTATACTCTTCTTCACTGTTTAGAAACTTGAAGGGGCATCTCTCTATTCAAACTACATTGGACACTTATGCTAAATTAATAATAAGGCACAAATGCTGGTTTCTGCTATAGAGTCATCTCTTTCTATTTAGAATGATAAAGAAATGTTACTCTCTGTGATGTATGTGCCAACTAAATTAAAAATATTTTTCATTATTTTTTTATTGATAGTGAAATGTATAATTTTTATTTTAGTAAGGACATTGTAGTATATAACACACCAAGATATTTTAAATAGAACAATTCACACATTTTCATTCTATTTTGCTTATGAGGTACAATAATAATATGAAAAATAACAATTCCATCAGAACTTACTAGAATAATTTAGAGGAATAGTGCTAACATTGTTTAGCCAAATCCTGGAAACTTCCCCTGGTATAATAGCATAACATTTTTTTTCTGTAATATTACCAAAAAGGACAAAATCTTAGTTTTTTTTTTGTAATGAAGATATAAATGATCATTTTGAAATATGGTAAGAGAAGCATGGAAAGATGTCTTCCTGAATTTGGCCTTCTGTTCTCTTAACCCAATGTCAGCCCCACAACTCCCATCTCCAATTAGTGTAGCAGCTTCTGAAGCAGCCAATAAGGCTATGAGAGTTGAAAAATCATTCTGATGTTGCCAGTTTCCTGAATGAGAAATCAGGCACTGGACTTATTCCTTTCTGCGCCTACAGAGAGCTTGGTGTTCAGCAGTGAGAAGTTTAGTAGCAATCGTCAGAACTGTATGGAGTCTGCAGAGAGCTTGGTGCTCTGACTTCCCTGGGCCCCTGAGAGGAAAGAGAGTAGCTCCATCCTGGGTCCATATGCCTGGGAGAACCCTAGGGTCTCCTGGGCTTATTGTGGCTGCTGAAAATTTGATCCTTTAACTGAATCTTCTCTATTTCTGAGGCTGATGGATAATAGTTGCCTGCTCCCGAAGAGAACTGGAAACTGTCAAAGAATACAATTTCAAGAAATTGAGTTAAAGATTGCATTGGCTTTTATTAGTAATTCCTGAATTGGGCAGCATCTCATTTATAAAACAAAAATGGACTTTAATAAGCTGAGCAGTGGAAATGGGCTTTATCAGCAGAAAGAGGCTGAAGAAGCAGAAATAGGGAACAAAAAGAAGGCTGTTCCCTTTAGAGTTACTTTTTTTTTTTTTTTTTAAACAGCATTAAAGCAGAAGGAACAGTCTTGTCATGCCAGCTCAGGAAGACAGAGCCTTTATAATTGGTTGCTGTGAACCTCCTGTTTTCTGAAAAACTATCTCAGTTTAAAGTTCAGTTGGACTACATGGTACCTAGTACAAGTAAATCCACTGTTGGTCTGGTTCACTGGGGGCCTAGTGCAGAAACTTATTCCAATATAATGACCTCCCTCAAATTTTATTTAACAGAAAAGGTTTGTTGCCAGTTTACAGAGTAAGCTCAGGCTTACTGTGATATCAGAAGAAGTCAAACATAAATCCAAATGCACATTAGAAATAGGTAAAGAAAAATAATAGTTTAACTAGAAGTACTCAGCAACTTGACAGAGGAACAATAAGCAAAAAACCCAGTCCTGGTGAAATAGAGTTGCTGGAGAAGGCAGGCTTAAGCTGATAAATAAGTGAATAAACAACTTTAGTATATTTGATTATAGCAATCAAGGCTATTGGGAAACAAAATACTCTGTGAATTTTGAATATTGAAATTTCAGAGAGAGTAAATATGAAAAGAAATGGAGTTTATGAGTACAAAAGTATGAGGTTTGTAAAGTGGATCCATAAGGAAAAAGAAAATAATAGGAAAACTTGAAAAGTTAAAAATTGGAGAAGAAAATCTACTGTCTTAAGCAAAATTGATGCTCATCGTGATAAAATTTATAAAGTCTATAATGATAATGATAATGTCATAAATTCCCAGATTACAGAAAGCTTCTTAAAGGAAAATAAAGAGTTTGGCATCAGGTGTCTTATTAGCAACACTGAAAGCAAGAATACTATGAGAGAGAATTGCTGCCACTCAAAAATTCTATTTTGAGCTGAGATATCATTTACCAGTCAGAATGAAGGAGATACAGATTTGCTTCAGGAGGAATTTAGAGGCTGCATCACCTATCAAGGAAAATACCCAAATGAGGTTTATAATCAATAAATCAAAAGACACTTTAATATGGGACAGATGATGCAGAGAGGAAGCAGCAGTGAATGACAAATACGTAAGGATCATGAGAAATGACTGCAAATGTGTAATATAATATTACATGAGGATGCTTGATGTAGAGAAGACAGTGCAAGGAAAATAGCAATTGAAATTAAAAGTATAAACTTAGCAAAAGCATAATCTGTTGGGTGGCAGAAATGGAGCGTTAAAAGCATTAAAAGGGAATAGAGAATAGAGCCTTTGGTGATGAAACTATAGGGTAGATTACATTTATTTAATAATATCAATACATTCATTAATTCCAGAAATGTTTTTGAGTTTGTACCATGTGCTAGACACCTCTGTTACATTATTGATAAAAAATCAAAGATGCTTGTTTTTGGTATATGTGCATTTGATGATGATATATAGAAAAGCAATGGAATTGCAAACAACAGAAGAAATTTCATATTTCTGTTGAAGATAGGGAAAAAATAATTTGATCAACTAGCAAAATTAAGAAAACTGAAAAAGAGGGAAAATTAGCAACATAAAACAGAAAAATAAAATTTGCATTGTAATTTATTTTTATTATTTTAGAGACTAGGTCTGTTTCCAAGACTTGAGTGCAGTAGCTATTCACAGGCATTATACCATCACACGACAGCCTTGATCTCCTGGGCTTAAGCGTTCCTCTTTCCTTTAAACTGACTATGAAGATGATGAATTCTTGTACTAAAAATACTGGTTATATTCAATTTTCCGTGGCTATGGTTACACGAATGTGCTTACTTTGTATAATTTACTGTGATGTATACTTATACTTTGCCACTTTATACTTATTTAGCAGTTAATTTAAAAACACATAGACATTTTTAATGATTGTAGAATTTTGTATCTTACTTTTCAATTTTTTATTGTTTAATATTTAGGTTTGTATGCAGGTGTTTGGATGTGCATATGCATGCCATGGACATCTTTGCCCAGAAATCTTTGAGCAAATCTTTATTTCCTATAGCAGAAATTGATTTGAGTCTAGGATGAAAATTTAATCGAGTGGAGTGGTCAAATAAAAACAAGAACTCTGTTAAATACATCAAGGGTCTTTCCAAGAGAATTTTCTAAGTCTAACCTTCGGTAAACAAATGGCTCTGGTTTCTTTCTTTCTTTCTTTCTTTCTGTCTTTCTTTCTTCTTCTTTCTTTCTTCTTTTTTTCTTTTTTTTTGGTTAAAGAAGCTTTTCTAGAAAAGAGTCCAAGGCCCTGGACCAGGCAGCAACAGGATGACGCTTCTCCCTTTCAAAATATTTTTTCAGAGGTTCTTGGGCTTCTTCAGAACTTGACAAGTGTATCTCCTTTTAAAGAGCAAGAAATGGAACGAGGACAGCAACATCTTGAAAGAGCTGTTCCTTGCTGCAGATCCATGGAAACAATCACCCACACACGGAAACCTGTCAAGCAGGAAACACTTGACAGAAATGACAAAGCAGGTTTTCAGCAGAGAAAGGCTGCAGAAATCTGCACAAACAACTGTCTTCCAAAAGGATCATTATGTTAAAAGAATTAGATAAATGTGTGGCATCCTAATGATCTCTCTTTGGGTATCTAATGAAGATGCAAATCAGATTATTTTATCACTAATAAATGAGTATCATGCACATGGGAAGTCATGAGTGCAGGCTGATGGAGTGGTCTTCTAAAGCAATTACCGCTATTTCTCCATTTTCCGTTGAATAGGTAACAGAACCTGGTGAAAATCATAACTATTTCTGTCAGGATGAATGGATTTTTAAAATGCTACAACCAAAACTATATACTTACAAAAATCATTCCCTAAAATGGTCAATATTTAAGCCTTGTATTGTATTAACAATTTTCATAATTTCATCTAGTCCCATTCAAAAGCTTTCTGAAAAACTGTCATTTGTTGCTATTTCAAAATAAACCTAAAGAGAAAAATGTATTTGAAGAGCAAAATATTTCTTTAAAACCTTCTTACCGATTGGGTGATTTCATACTCTAGGCTAGGGCCATTTGGGTCATTTCATACCCTAGACTAGGGCACAGAATTGTTAATCAACTTTTTGAGAGTTAACATATAGAAATAAAGAAGGAATGAATTGCTGAAGAAACTACTACTTGAGTAGTTAGCAGATACAGTTCTCAGCCAGATCTCTCTCCTGAGCTTCAGATGTGCACATCAAATCTCTTATTAGACTTCTTCACAGGCACCTCAAATTAAACCTGTATTGTTAAATCTCTGCACTATTGACATTTCTGGTCATTCTTTGATGTGGGAGGTTGTACTGTGCGTTGTAGGATGTTTAGCACCATCCCTGGCCTCTGAACACTACATGGCAGGAGGACATCTCACAGTGATTACAAACAAACATGTTTCTAGACATTGCCATGTGTCTCCTGAGAGGACAAAAATCACCCTTGGTTGAAAACACTGAATTAAACAATGTCCCAACTGAACTCACAGGTTTATCTTCC
This sequence comes from Cacajao melanocephalus, assembly GCA_963573385.1. Lineage (NCBI taxonomy): Eukaryota > Metazoa > Chordata > Mammalia > Primates > Pitheciidae > Cacajao > Cacajao melanocephalus. Next base: position 43,466 of record CAUYLG010016731.1, on the reverse strand, counting down.
TTTATTATTTATTTATTTAGATGGAGTCTTGCTCTGTTGCCCAGGCTGGAGTGCAGTGGCACAATCTCAGCTTACTGCAACCTTGGCCTCCTAGGTTCAAGTGATTCTCCTACCTCAGCCTCCTAAGTAGCAGGGACTATAGGTGTGCACCACCATGCCCAGGGTAATTTTTGTATTTTTAGTAGAGATGCGGTTTCACTATGTTGGCCAGGCTGGTCTCGAATTCTTGACCTCAGGTGATCCACCTGCCTCGGCCTTCCAAAGTGCTGGGATACAGGTGTGAGCCACCATGCCTGGCCACAGTTTTCTGCGTTCTTTATATCCATGCCGTTGTCCACATCAGAAATCTCAGAGTAAACAATTATGTATTATTAAATTTGTTCCACCAAAACTTCCTTTTATATTTTTGTATGTTTATGGGCACTATACCATCCATAGTACAAATATTCAGTTAAGACTTATATTAAGTAAGAAGACACCTGTTTATTTGTTCTCACTGAGCAGATCAATCTCTCACTAGACAGATGAAGCAGAAAGGAAATACTGGCGAACAGTGAATATATGTGAGTCATCATGAGTGATCAAAAGGATGTAATAAAATGTTCATGAGGATGTTTATGTGAGTGGAATATAATTGAAGAAAAAACATAGTAATCGAAGTTAAAACTATAAAGTGATCTCAGCAAAGCATCATCTGGTGGGTAACAGAAAGAGGGAAACAAAAGCATTCAATAAGAGAATTGGTAGAAGAGAGGCGTTTGGTGAAGAAAAATTTTATTTTTCCTTTATATCCTAGAATAAGCTTTGTAATATTTCATTAAGCCCTGGTAGCCCTAATTATATTTTTCAAATGCAATTTATTTATCCATTCTCATTGAATTAATCAATTTCCTTCTCATTAGTCAGTTTCACTGTGTTGCAGAGTTCCAAGGAAAGCAAGCACATCAAATCCTAAGTCAATGATTCCCCTTGGAGGTGCAGCACATGTGGCATGCAGAGGCAAAGACATAGTCTTTCTTTACAGTTTGCTCAGATTTTAATTTTCTCTCACTTGATCGTCATGTAACTCTCCCAAATAAAGCCTGTGCTTCCAGTGTTGCCTAACTCTATCTATATTACATTATAGCCAGAATATATTTTTGATTTTGTCTTCTTATGAGATATGTCATATATATAAAATGTATGTATAATAAAAATAATAATTAAGAATAGATAAATGAAAATAAGAATAACTAAAAAGAAAACATCATCCAAATCATCACCAATGTCAAGAAATGAAACATATTCAGGTCTTCACTGTGCTCCATTGTCTCAAGATTCTATTTTCCTTCTCAAAAAAGCGTTATTCTGACATTTGTGATAGTATTGTCCACACTAGATATTTATGGCTTACTCCCCTATGTCTTTATTTCTAAGCAACGTGAATATGTCTTTCATATTTAAGTAATCTTGTTTAGTTTTGCTTGTTTCTAAACTTATTTTTAAATTTTCTTTATTTTTCAAATGTAGTAATATCAAGTTACTCATGAGATCTCATTTTTATATATTAATTTTAAATGTTTACATTTTTATGGTTACATAATAGTTGTACATATTTATGGGGTACTGTGTAATGTTGATACATGCATACAATGTGTAATCATTAAATCAGAATATTTGGGATATTGATCCCCTCAAGCGTTTATCATTTCTTTGTGTTATGAACATTCTAGATGCAATATTCTATTTATTTTGAAATTATGGTTAACTGTAGTTGCCCCATTGTGCTATGGAACATGGGACATTATTTATTCTAAGTATGTTTGTGTCTGTTAGCCAAGCCCTCTTAATCCCCTCCTCCCTGCTACCCTTTCCAGCCCATAATAACTATAATTCTAATCTCTATCTTTATGTGAGCAATTATTTTAGCTTCTACATGTGAGTGAGAATATGTCTGGCTTATTTCACTTAATGTTCATCCTTCACTTCCATCTATGTTGTTGTAAATGACAGGTTTTCATTCTTTTTATGGCAGAATCATATTCCATTGTGCATACGTATTACACTTCCTCTTAGTATTTTGTAAATATCAGTATCACTGTCTTATTTTACATTCCTGTTATATTCTGTGTTCTCATGCATTTATTCATTCTTGCCAAATTTTTTTAGTTTATATGTTATTGCATGAAATTACATTTTAATTGTTACTGTTGACATTCTCTAGTTCATATTTAGTTTTAATTTTCATTCTTTTTAAAATAAACTATTTAGGATCGTTTTACAGATACAGGTTTATTGTGAAGATAGTACAGAAAGTTCTCTTGTATCCTATACCCAGTTTCCCTATTATTAGCATTTTATAATAGTATAGCACATTCATCACAACAATCCAGTATTGATACATTATTATTAACTAAATTCATACTTTATTCCCATTTGCTCAGTTTTTACTAATGTCCTTTTTCTGTTTCAGGATCTCAACCAAGATACCCCATTATATTTAATGGTCATATTTCCTTAAGCTCTTCTTGGTGGTGACCATTTCTCAGATTTCCCTTGATTTGATAAACTCAACAGATTTGGTGATTACTGACCAAATATTTTATCAAATTTCCTTCAAATAAGATTTTTCTGACTTTTAAATGATTAGATGGGGTAATGTGTTCTTGCATGAGAGGCCACAGAGGTACTGAGGGAATGTATGCTCTCCCTGGGTCCACAAGGGGGTGCAGTTTCGAGGGCAAGATCTTCCCAGCACCATACCTCCCCACTTCTCCTTCACGGAACTTAGGGGTCTTTGTTTGACTTTCCTGCGCACAGGGAAGACAGACTGCCCAGAAACAGAGATCAATCAGTCCAGCAGAAGTTTGAAGGAACTCCTCTTATAGGACAAAAAACTCAAATGGGGCAGGAGTAACTCCTAGGTTACATTCCCCTGCTCCTTCACCTACACGAACTCCATCTTTCTGGATCCCCACTCAGTGTGAGAGCTGTTTTTCTCTCCTCTCACTCAGTGTGAGAGCTGTTTTTCACTTCTCTCTCTCTCCCTCTCATTTCTCTCTGTCTCTCTCTATCTCTCTCTCTCTCTTCCCCCCAAATAAATCACTTTTTGGTGATTTATTTATAAATCTCCCCCCAATATAAAACTTTTTGGGTCTGATATTTACTCCAAGGAGCTCACTGTTGCCAGCAGGGTCCACTCCCCCATTCTTGGACAAGTGTGAGACCCAAGGCACACCTAATCAGGGAGGGAATAGGGCCATTGTCCCTCTAGCAACATCCTCCCCTTCAGTAACAGTAAGATGCCATTCTCATCACAATATATCTGGGGGTATCCACATTATCAGTATGGCTTATTACTGTCAATGATAAGTTTTAGGTTGTCTTTCTGAGATTCCTTTTTTCCTACACTGTACTTTTTGGAAGAAAGTCACTATGCATGGTTCTCACTTTAGGAGTCAGAAGTTATGTTATAATTCTTAAAGGTAGAATATCTGTAAATTATTTGGAATTCTTTCTCACAGAGACTTGTCTATGCTCTCCATTTATTTGTATCTCAATCATTATTTGTATCTGTACGATTCATGGATATTTGTTTTATACTTAGGGTTAGCCTCAAGGGAGGCACTATATCAATAGAGTACATCAGTTTTGCCCGGTTCTTTTTGCCTTTAGAGTTACAGACTCCACTCATTTCCAAAGTTACATAGGCAACTTAGTCTTTCATCCACTTCAGTGAGGCTGTTTCATAAATTTGTAATACATTTAGATTATTTCATCACATTCTGCATTTTATTCTATGATCCCCTAATCTGTTAAAAATATTTCTTAAAATTTGCATTTATTAAGGTTTATTCTTCATGCTTTAGTTTCAATGGATTTGACAAATGTCTAACCTCTTTTATTCACTATCATAGTATCATATAAATTAGTTTCACTGTTCTAAAATATCCATGTACTTCACCAATCTAACTCTTCCCTGACTGCATATTGAATCCCTGGCAACCACTAATCTGTTTTCTGTCTTTGTAGTTTGCCTTTTCCAGAATATAACTGACATCATATAAAATGCAGCTTTGTTAGACTGGTTTATTTCACAGCAATGTGTATTTTAGAATGGTCCATGTCTTTTCATGGCTTGATTAGCTTATTTCTCTTTAATGTCAATAATATTCCATTATAGGGAATGCAGTGCATTTTGTTTTTCTATTCAACATTTGAAGGATGCTTTGGTTACTTCCATATTTAGATGATTATGAAGAAAACTTTTATAAACATTTATGCACAGATTCATGTGCAGATTTTCAAATCAGTTGGGTAAAAGCCTAGGAGTGTGATTGCTGGATCATATGGAAGACTATGTTAATTTTTATAATAAATTGCCAACCCATCTTCCAAAGTGGCTGTACCATTCTTCATTCTTATCATCAATTAAGAAGATATTCTGTTACTTTGTAATGTAGCCAGCAGTGGTATTGTTAGTGTTTTTAGCTGCCATAATAAGGAGTCTTGTCATTGTTTTAATTTGGAATTTCCTAATGACACATTATACTGTGCATCTTTTCATATGCTGTTTGCAATATGTATATCTTCATTGATGAAATCTCCGTTCAGATCTTTGTCCATTTTAAAATTAGATTTGCTTGTTTACTTATTGGTGAGTTTTAAGAGTCATTTTTATATTTTAGATAAAAGTCCTTTATTAGATATATGCTTTGCATATATTTTTACCTGGTCTATGAGTGACATTTTCATTCTCTTAATAGTGTCTTTGTCAGACCAAAAGTTTTTAATTTTAATAAAATTAAAATTATCAGATTTTCCCCCTGAGTTTTACTTTTGATATTTTAGTTAGAAAGGCATTGCTAAACTCAAGGTCTTGTACATGTTATCTTAAGTTTTTCAAGAATTTTTGTAGTTGTACATTTTGCATTTATTTCAGGATTCATTTTGAATTAATTTTTATGTAAGGTATGAGGTCTGGATGTAGTTCACTAGTTTGCATACTGACGCGTAAATTTTCCAGCACCATTTGTTGAAAACACTACCCTTCCTCCACTGAATCACCTTTGCTCATTTGCCAAACATTAATTAACTTTTAATACAATATCAATTTGCGAGGACTATCATAGCAAGGAACCCCAGCCACTCAGGTATTAGACAATGTAAATACATTTTTTAACGATTCTGGAAGCTAGAAGTGCAAGATCAAGGTGTTAGCAGGGTTGGTTTCTTCAGAGGGCCATGGGGGAAGGATGTGTTTCAGGCCTCCCTCCTTGTTTGGAGGATGGCCATCTTACTTAGCTATTTTCATGTCAACTTCTCTCTGCTCATGTCTGGTCCAGATTTCCTCTGTTTAGAAGGACACCTGTCGTACTGAATTAAGGCCCATCCTAATGACCTCATTTTGACTTAATTCCCTCTGTAAGGACTCTGTCTCCAAATACAGTCACCTTCTAAGGAAATGGGGGTTAATACTTCACTGTAGGAATTTGGGGGGAGCACAATTTAACTCATAACAACTATTTTTGTGTAGATATATTTATAGGCTTTCTATTCCGTGCCACTGATCTGTATGCCTGTTCTTTCACCAATAATGTGCTGTCTTGATTATTGTGGCCTTATAGTAAGTCTTGAAATTTGGTAATGTGAGTTCTCAAACTGTATTGTTCTTTTTCAATATGTTATTGTCTACTTTATGTCTTTCCTTTCCATATAAACTTGAGAATCAATTTTTGAATAGGTCTGAAAATAACTTGCTATGGTTTTGATTGAGGTCTTTTTAAATTTATGGATCAAGTTGAGAAGAATAGACATATTAACAATTTTGAGTCTTCCAATCCATGCACCAGGACAAGAACTATCTCTTTACATTTAAAACATTTTTTTCATATATAGTTATTCATATATAAGTATGACACATATTTTGTTAAATTTATACTTAGTATACAATTTTGGGGGTGCCATTGTAAATTAAATTGCTTTTCACATGTCAAATTCCAATTTTTAATTGCTTGTATATAGGAATGCAATTATTACAATATTACAAGGTAATATTACTTTATTTGATATTAGGTATTTATTTAATATTAGGTATAGGTATTGGATTTTTGTCAGATTATTCTAATCTCCAAAAATCACTAGGACTTAAAAAAAAACGAAGCATGGAGATTTAAAAATGGTGGGATCTATACAGTTTTACCAGGTGGTTAGATTTTAAATTGTATTCTGATGAATTCCTGCAGATTAACCTTGTGTCTTGTGACCTCGATAAACTCATTATTTCTTCTAGGAATTGCTTTTCTTTCCTTTCTGCTAATACTTTGGGATTTTCTTCACCAACAATCACTTCTTCTTTGAATAAAAACTTTATTTTTTCTTTCCTAATTCATACAGTTTTTGTACCTTTTTTGTCTTACTGTATCATCTAAGATTTCCAATATCATATTGAATAACAGTGCTGAAAGAAGACACCCTACTCCTAAAGGGAGCATTCAGTTTCTCACCATCAAGTATGATGTGATGTTAGCTGTAGGTTTTTTGTAGATGTATCTTATCAAATTGAGGATATCCCCTATATTTCTAGTTCTCTGGGAGTTTCTGATTATATGTAGGTATTGGATTTTTGTCAGATGATTCTAATCACCAAAAACCACTAGTTACTAGGACTTAAACACAAAACAAAGCGTAGAGATTTTAAAATGGTGGGATTCATGCAGTTTTACCAGGTGGTTAGATTTTAAATTGTATTCTGCTGAATTCCTGCTTTTCCAACTCAGCTAATTTATATCTCTCTTTTGAAGTTAAAAACTCTAGTGATTTTATAGAAGAAATAAACAGAGAAAAGAAAAGAGTCCACAGAACTGATTTAATCATTTTGTTATATGATTTTGGAAATAGCACAATGATTTTGGTACCTGTATGTTTTGTACACTTTGAGTTCAGAAGCTTAGAGATTTGGAACCAATCTAAAATTTCTCTTGATTTTTCTGCATCCTCTAACACCTGGGCTCAAGTGATCCTCCTGCTTTGGCCTCTCAAGTAACAGGGACTACAGGTATGCATTATGATATCTGAGTAATTTTTAATTTTTTTTTGTAGTTATGGGGGTCTCACTATGTTCCCCAGCTGGTCTCAAACTCCTGGCTTCAAGGTATACCCTGTTTCAGCCTCCCAAAGTTCTAAGATTACAGGTGTAAGCCACAATGCCTGGTTCCCACTTACTCCTTTCTTATTTTCTTCCTTTATTTCTTTCTTACACAGATATTCATCAAGACATAATGTGCCATTTCCTCATGAATATTTCAGAATACTCTTTCCTACACAGAGAATTTTAAAATTCATCCAAACAGTTGAGGAGACTTTCAAGGAATTAGAGCAAAATGTAAATATCAATGAACAAGTCTCCAGCCTGAACTTCTGCATCAATTCTTTTTTCTCAATATTCTGTTATATCTCTTTTCTACTAGCTTTGCTTGACAGATAGACTCATTAACATCTGTTAATGCCATGTGTCATTCCACAGGAATGAGGATAGATTGTGGAATTCTAACTAACTAATATAAGAGAATGTTCTATGTAGAAGACAAAGATAAAAAAGATCTATTAGGTTTTTTTAAATATATATTTTATTGCATTTTAGGTTCTGGGGTACATGTGAAGAACATGCAGGATTGTTGCATAGGTACATACATGGCAATGTGGTTTGCTGCCTCCATCACCTTCACATATACCTGGCCTTTCTCCCCATGTTATCCCTCCCCAACTCCCCACCCCCTGCTGTCCCTCCTCTAGTCCCCCCCTACAGACCTCAGTGTGTGATGCTCCACTCCCTGTGTCCATGTATTCTCATTGTTCAATACCCACCTATGAGTGAGAACATGTGGTGTCTGATTTTCTGTTTTTGTGTCAGTTTGCTGAGAATGATGGTTTCCAGGTTCATCCATGTCCCTACAAAGGACACAAACTCATCATTTTTTATGGCTGCATAGTACTCCATGATGTATATATGCCACATTTTCCCTGTCCAGTCTATCATCGATGGGTATTTGGGTTGGTTCCAAGTCTTTGCTATTGTAAACAGTGCTGCAATGAACATACGTCTGCATGCGTAAAACGATCTTTTAAATTTTTAATTCAAATGCTAACAGTAAGATAGTCCCTGTAACAGAAATTAGCTATGCAAAAATACTGAGAGTCTTCTTACTAATCATATTCTTCTATGGTCAAATTTTTTCTCTCTCTGAAAAATTGTAGTATGGTTTGTTTCTAGTTTTTAAAAATTCTATGAGGGATATGCCTTGATGAATGTATGATTTCATCTATTGGCCTAGACAATCAGTGGGTTTTTGAATCTGGAAATTCTTGCCTTTCAGACGTGGACTTCTGTCTTAGTGTCTTGTGTGTGTGTGGTTTTCATTTCGGTTTCTGGCGCACTCTTATTCAGAATTTGCTCTTCTCCGAGCTCATTCTCCAATTGAGACTTTCCTGTTTTTCAACAACAAAAATGTTTCTGCTTTACTTTCTGAAAGACTTTTCAAATTTATCGTTCTCTCTTTTCATTTGAATTTGTCATCTCTGTTTTTATTTTTATACTTTAATTTCTAAGAACACTTCTTTTCTGAGTTTTTAAAAATTTGTGAATTTGTATTCTGTTCTTGTTTCAATGAAGGAAAATCTCTCTCTCACTTATTAATCTCTCTCTCAACCATTAAGACAGTTTTTTATAAACTTACTTCAACCTGAATAACCTTTCTCCTCAAGTTGCTTTTCTTAAATTTGTTTATTTTGATCTCTTTTATTAAAGAGATTTTTCTCAGATGTCTGGTGATCATGGTGCTCTGTTTATAGTTAAGCATAGGCATTCAGTAACTTATTAGAATTCTGTACCCATGAGTTCAGCTGGTTAACCATGGACTTTGTTACAGCTGATCAGATTTCTCAGGGAAGAATATTCCAGTTTCAAAATGCTCTGCCGCTTTCTGGGAGCTGAGTGGATCACCATGGTGCACGTAGACTCTCACCCTCTTTCCAGTATGACATTTCCATGCTGTCTGGTGTTTTCCAATACAGAGGCACTGTGCTTTACTTTCTTCCTTGTTTTCTCAATGGAAAGATGAAACATTTCACTCAGCCACAAAGATTCTAGTGATATGGGGATCTGCCTGCTTCTTTGAATCTAGTGATCTAACTGCTTCTTAGAAGACTTTCAACAATCCTATTGTTTTAACCCATGCTCACTTTCCGCCTTCCACAAATTTTGAGGTTCCTCATGGCTCTGCAGTGCTCCCTACTATCTTATTCCTTCAGTTTCTTTCAGTATTCTAAGGCCTAGGTTGATTACAGGTCATCAAAGATTATGTTAAAAAACAATGTCCACAAGCTAGATAGTTCTTCAAAAGAGTTCTGAGCCCTAAATTATAGGCATCAGGTGTTTTATATATGGAATCAAATGTTCACATTCAAGTTTATTATTAACAAAAATCAGGAACACACACACAGTAACAAATATATCGATATGCCACTTGTTTGTTACAGATTTTCTATTGATTTCCACATGATAATTTATTTAGACATCCAAACGATTTCAGAATTTATTTTAAAAGATATAAATTATAAGTTAATCAAAAGTTCTTATCAAACTAGGATATTAAAATGACCTAAAGTAATATTCACCTTAGATAAACATTTCTCTAATACTGTTAATCATGACATTTTCAAATTAAATGATTCAAATAAATGATTTAGTATCACATCTTTTAATCTCAGTGTCATTTATTATTAAACTGCATGTCCAATAAATTGCTATGTGTATTGCCAGACATGCAATTATAACTTTGCCCTAATGTTTCTCACTGACCTAAAGTAAGGCAATAATTAAAATATTTGATTAAATGTATTTTCTTGTACAGCTATAGTTTCTTTTTCCTGGTAAAGGAAACAAAACATTCTTAATAGCTATAATCCTTATTGTCAAATTAATGAAAAGTTTTAACCACATATATTAATAGCATTAGCCATAAATGCAAAGTAAGCAAATATAAATTTAAAAAACAACAATATTTTCTTTTATAAACACAGAGTGCCTTCTTTTTCACATTCAATGTAATTTTCACATGTAAGATTATCTCTAAATATAGTTATATTTTCCTATTATATATCAAAATTTCTACTGCATATTTAATTTTGGGCAATTATTCTTTTATATTTTCATTCCTAACAGTGTTCATTTAGAGAATATTATTTTGATATGATATATATTCATACATATTTTATAAGATGTAGATAAAATGGAAAGAAAAAATAAATTTTGTTGGATCTTTTTGCAGTTTAAATTTTCTAATTTTATAATATGTAGATATACTTTATAATGTAGATATATTTATATTTTAGACAATGTAGATAAAGTTTAAAATATAGATTAACTTTATGAAATGTAGATAAAAACAAATAAAAAATAAATTTATTTAATTGGATATTTATGCAGTTTAAAGAGCAGAGAACTTGCTTCAGGGGACTTGGTTCAGAAAGATCGACCATTATGCAGATGTGATAGAGTCAACACAAAGTTAATCTGCAAGGGTTTCCGTGTTTATATTATTCATAGCATTCTTTGTGTACTAGGAGATCAGTGAATCTTCTAAAACTACCAACTATCATAATTGGGTGTTTCAAATCAAAAAGGAAGAAGATAGTTACAATGCTTATATAATTAGAGATATCAATTTCTTTTAAGGAATGTCATTGTCTCCTATTATATTCTCATATCCAAATTTGAGCTGGATAAAATACATAAAATATCTGTTTAATATGTTTGTAAATATGAGAAATACTATTATTCAATTTTAGACAACGAATGGTGCAAGCCTGTAAAATCTGGATGTATGGAAAAAAAAATAATTGTCCTGGCTTTGTATTTGGAGACAATACACTGATGTGAGCCCAAACGAAGCAAGTAGTCTCTCTGAGCAAAGATAGAAATTGGAGTTTGACATGACTAAGATGACTGAAATGTACCAGCAGGGTACTGAAGAAACAAAATGCTACACGAAGTAAGAAATACCCGTTGGAGACTCATTGACTCTTTGGCTAAATACTAAGTTGCATCTTGACAGGGAAAGACTCCACAGTGTGGGAAAACACCACCAGGGAAGGAACTGCTGCTTAGGAATAGTAACTAGATGTGTATGAGCCATGTCCTCATGCTGTCGTCTGTGCTTTCAGAATCTGCTGGAGCTAACACAGGAAGTCCCCTGCAATAGTTGCAGCCATTTTACACTTCCAAGAACAGGGCATGAGATGTTTTTTTCTTTAAACAATTGGCATCATCATACATTTTCATTTTTCCATTGATGTCTGTGAAGTCATATCCCATTGCTATTTGGCATTTTATTGATTTCTCATGAGGTTGACCTCATTTACATGTTTGTTGAACATTTGATTTATTCTATAAATTGTCTATTGGTATTTCCAAATTCTTTGTTTCATAGTTTTTTATTTTTTCTATTAGGTTTTTTGTCTTTTCTTATGTTTATAATGTAATAACCTACCCTGGGCTAGCATCACTGACTCCGTCTTAGCTGTAACCTACAGCCTAGCTTCCCTCTCCCTACCACAGCCTCTCTGCATACATAACTGGGTCACGCTGCACTTAGCAGTGTTGAAGGTACTGTTCTTAACACTTTAACCATTGTAACCACATTCTGCTTGGCATACCTCTCTGCTATTGTAAGAAAAAATTTTCCCTTTAATCATTGTGTAGCAGGAGCCTAATCACCTCACTTCTTGGTGATTATATGGAAAACACCTGTGCACGCAGCCCCTTCCTCTAATCTGCTTTTCTGCTTCTGTAAAATTCTGATTTAGCTAGTTACTCCCTCCCCTACCTAAATCAAAATATAAAAGATAATCAAGCCCCTTCCTTGGGGCCGAGAGAATTTTGAGCATTTGATGTCTCTTGGTCGCCAGCTAATAAAAGAACTCTTAATTTGGAACTCAGTGTGTGGTGCATTCCTTCTAACTCACTCAGTTACTACATTTGGAGGCCCCCACTGGATATTCACCACTGGGTGCAGACCAGGCTCATTCTGGGCTCCCCCGAGCTGCGAGGTGGGCTATAGGGGAAGCACCCCATGAGATGTTCCAGGGCCCCATAGGCCACTCCTTGTTGGAGGAGAGCAGATCGACTCCTGGAACACTCCGCCAAATTATTCTTCCAAGTCCTTGGTCCTGCTCCATAGAGAAGGTAAGTCAGGCCTGATCTGATTATTTCTGGAAGTTACAGGGATCATCCAATTACTGGGATGGCAGAATTGACTGCAGTGATTCCTGTGACCTTGGGCTGTGGGTGCCCCGGAGTCTCTGGTCCTGGTTCTTGTTTTTGGACTCTGGGTGTCCGGAGTCCTTGGTTCTATTTCTGATTTTTGGCCTCTGGGTGCCCCAGAATCCCTAGTCCTGGTTCTGATTTTTGGCCTCTGGGTGTCCACAGTCCCTGGATCTGCTTTCTAAACTCTGGGTGTGCAGGGTTCCTAATTCTGTTCTGTCTTTGAATTCTGGGGGTCTAGAGTTGCTGGTTCTGTCTGTTTTTGAACTCTGGGTGTCTGGGGTCCCTGGTTCTGTCCTACTGTCTGATTTAGAGGGGTTCAGCCCTGACGAAGGCACCCCTCTGGACTCTGTCACCACTTCAGAATGTCGGAGGACAGGGCCCCTGGTTTCTGTCTAATTTAAAACATTTATAAACAAGATAAAAATTTCTTTAGGGGTCAAACTGTTTACAAAGTGCATAAGACTGTAGCAACCTCTGAGTGCATGTGTGCGTGCATGTGTGAGTGTGTGGGGACTTTAGAGGCTTGTGTCTAAGGATCCAGTTTGTGGCTTCACAGCAAAAGCTATGGAGTCCATGTGGGCCCCAACCTGCAGTTCCATGGTAACCTCATACAGCTTAAAGACAGGATCAGACTAGTTCCACAGCATTGGACTAGTCCTGATCCAAGTTGGAGGTTTATACTGACCTGTCTGTGTCAAGAAGCACCTGCGACCCTGTAAGGGGAGTGGCCAGGTGGGCATCTAAGAGTTCCCAATACGGGATTCCCCTCCCCTCATCTGTCCTTTTAAAATAACCACAATCATTTATCTACCTCAGTGCCTTATCTACCTCACTGTTCATTGTGCTGTTTTGTGTCCAAGTCTGTGTGTCTTGTGTTTGCTGTTAACGTCTAAGTTACATGTCAAATCGCCACTATTGTCCAAGGTGGTTAGGCCACAATTTCTTTAAGGCCCTTGCTAAAGACCTCATCCTGCCAGATACCATCTCCCTCATCTGTCACCTGGACTGGTCACTGCAAGACCGTCTTTTCTGTGAAAAGGGAGTTAAGTGTTGCTACGGGAAGGCTTGTACAAAACATTTGGGAGGTCGTTCTTCTATTGGGGATTTTTGGCATCATAAGGGTTGCTGGAAGTTGGACTGTCATGAGCTATATCCAGTGACTGTTGTGACAGTCCCATAGACCACTGGTGGATTTAGAACACCCACTCTGCTGATCTCTTGGCCCACCTTTTCTGTCATCCCACCACTTTTACTGTGCCTTAAGATAAGCCCCTGTTTAAGGAGACCTATGCCTTTTTAGCTTTACAACTTTTCCACTCCTATAATGCTCCTGGGTGGAAACTCACTGTCAGGTGGTACTGGTGGGATCATTCCGGTGGTCTTTATCCTCCTCAACCTCACCCCTTACCCCAGACTCACCTAGTTGCCTTATCACACCAAGTCCAGCGTCTCCAGGACCTGACTCTCTTATCTCTCCTCAAGCCCATAGCTGACAGAGCTCAGTTCGAGGTCTCTGCCTTTGAGATGTGGAGACATTAATAGACATCAATGGTATCTTGGGTATAAGGCCAAAAGAGTTCCCAAACCACCCTTGAAACCACTAGGTCCCCCTAAGTACTTTCCATAATGGGCTCTGCCTCTTCATGACCCTCTACACCCTTCCAGTGCATGTTAGAGAATTTTACCTTAGGGTTTTTCAGGAGAGTACAGAGTCTGTCTTACAAAAAGCAGGCTCCAAACTCTCTGCGAAGTGGAATGGCCAAAGTTTGGAATGGGATGGACCCTGACAGGGTCACTGGATTTTAAAACAGTATAGGGAGTGTGCGAAGTTGTTACCAGAACACCTGGGCACCCTGATCAGTTTCCCTATATTAACCAATGGCTGGACCTAGTCCAGAATCCCACTCCTTGGCTACAATCCTGCACCACTCATAGTCCCTCATCCAGGGTCCTTCTAAGCCAAACCTCTCCCTTGCCCAAACCCTTGGCTCCCTCCATTCCTCCTGTGTTGCCCCCTTCAGAAGAGGAAGACAGTTTCCTTCTTTTGCCTCCACCTTACAATCCTCCACCACCTTCACCTCCATCTCCCTTGGGATCCCCTTGTGCCTCTTCAACCTTGTCTCCTGTGGCCTCTCCAATGCTGCCAACCTCTGAACAGCCAGCTTCCACGGATCCTCCAGGCTGTGGCCCCAGGCAGAGAAGGTCGCTCCACTGCTTCCCCTAAGAGAGGCGCTGCCCTCTCCAGGCAGCGGGTAGGCTGGCCCGTTTATGGCCCATATTCCTTTTCTACTTCTAACCTGTACAATTGGAAGGCTCAAAACCCACCATTTTCTGAGAAACCCCAGGTCCTGACTGCACTGGTGGAGTCTGTGTTCCAAACCCACTGATCCACCTGGAATAATTGCCAGCAGCTTCTTCTAACCCTTTTTACCTCTGAGGAAAGGGACCACATTCATAGGGAGGCTAGAAAGAATTTCCTTGTTCAGCAGGTAGGCTGGAGGAGGAGGCTCAAAACCTCTTAGAGGAAAATTTTCCCTCTACTCAGCCAAACTGGGACCCAAACACAGTGGCAGGGAGGAGAGCTTTGGACGAGTTTCATGGGTATCTCCTAGTGGGTATTAAGGGACCTGCTCAAAAGCCCATGAATTTGTCTAAGACAATGGAAGTTGTCCAGGGGCCCAGTGAGTCTCCTGGAGCATTTTTAGAGTTCCTCCAGGAAGTTTATCAAACTTATACCCTGTTTGATCCAGCGGCTCCTGAAAATAGCCATGCTATTAATTTGGCATTTGTGGCCCAGGTACCCCCAGATATCCCAAGAAAGATACAAAAGCTTGAGGGATTTGTTGGAATGAACATTTCCCAACTCCTAGACATAGCCCAAAAAGTTTATGACAATAGAGAACAAGAAAAACAGAAACAGGCTACTTTGGCAGCTGAAAAAGCATCTGATAAGGCATCACAAAGGCAGGCAAAAATCATAGTATCTGCAATCTGGGAAGCTAAAGTACAGACCCCTGCATGAAAAAGTCATCCTGGGGAAAAGCCAGAGTCAGAAACTAAAGACCGCCCAAGAAAAAGGGAAAAATGTCCCTACTACAGAGTCAGTGTGCCCATTGCAAGAAAACTGGACACTGGAAGAAGGAGTGTCTAGAAAGGCAGGAAGGGAAAGTTCTC
Organism: Cacajao melanocephalus; assembly: GCA_963573385.1. Taxonomy (NCBI): domain Eukaryota; kingdom Metazoa; phylum Chordata; class Mammalia; order Primates; family Pitheciidae; genus Cacajao; species Cacajao melanocephalus. The sequence goes on along the minus strand of CAUYLG010016731.1, from coordinate 27,988 downwards.
ACTCTTCTGGAAGCCAGAGAGTCTGAGGAGGACTGACGGGGTGGAGCTCCCGGCCCCTCGGCCCCTGGGAGCCCATGGTTACTACTATGGTGGGGGGCTGGCCTGTATGTTTCCTAGTCGACACTAGGGCAGAGCACTCTGTATTACAAGCCCCTTTGGGTAGCGTCTCCAACAGAAAGATTGCCATGAAGGGTGCCACAGGAACTATTTGAGAATATTGGTTTACCCATTCCCGGGAAGTAAATTTGGGTCAAAAGAGAGTAACCCACACGTTTCTTGTAATGCCAGAGTGTCCTTTCCCCTTCCTCGGACGGGATCTACTCCATAAGCTACAGGCATCTATCTCCTTCTCAGCAGATCAAGCCCACCTCACACTGGGGACCACGACACCTCCCTCTGCTCAGCTCCTACTAACTGCCTCCTTGTCAGAGGAGTATCTCTTAACCCCCTCCTTGTGACTGGTGAAAAATGAGGTTAACCCCCTCCTACAGAATCTACAAACTCTTTTCCCCTGAGTCTGGGCAGAGTCAAATCCTCCCAGACTGATAAAACACCACCCGCCAGTAGTTGTAGAACTTCTGGCCACCGCTCTGCCGTTTCAGGTAAAACAATACCCTGTAAGTCAGTGGGATTGAGAGGGAATCAACCCTCACATTCAACTGCTATTACAGGCCAATATACTCACACTGCCGGTCTGCCTGGAACACTCCATTTTTGCCAGAAAAGCCTAGGACAAATGATTACCAGCCAGTACAGGACTCGTGGGAAGTCAACAAGTGGACAGTCACAGTCCATTCAGCTGTCCCCAATCCATATACTCTCCTCAGCCTGCTCCTGCCAGAGCATACAGTATACACAGTCCTTGACTTAAAGGATGCCTTCTTCGCCATCCCTTTGGCCCCGAAAAGCCCACCAATTTTTGCTTTTGAGTGGACAGATCCTGGCTCAGGTGATACCACCCAACTCACGTGGACTCTGTTGCTCCAGGCATTCAAAAATTCCACTACTCTTTTGGAGGAAGCCCTCCAACAGGATGTAATACCCTTCTGAGCCAGCCATCCCGATTGTACTTTGCTTCAGTATGTAGATGATGGGTTACTGGCTACCAAAACTACTGACAGCTATCTGCAATATACTAGAGACTTGCTTCACCTCCTCCAGGAACTTGGGTATCGGGTCTCAGCCAAAAAGGCCCAGCTTTGTCTCTCCAAGGTCTCCTGCCTGAGATATGAGATAAACAAAGAAAAAAGGGCACTCACCAATGCTCAAAGAGAAGCTATTCTGCGTGTCCCCACTCCTACCACCAAGAGACAAGTACGTGAATTTCTGGGGGCCATGGGATACTGCCGCCTGTGGATACCGGCTTTTGTGGAAATCACCAAGCCTCTGTACATAGCTACAGGAGGAATGGCCCACTGGTTTGTACTGACACGGAAGAGCAAGCCTTCCAAAACCGAAACTTGTTATGGCTCAGTAACAAACATTTTCTGTAAAGCACTGGTCCATGAACTACACTTCAGATGGCAGTAGATTAAAAAATGCAGATACTTATATAGGAATAATAAAACCAAAAACTTTTATTTGAAGCAGATAACCATTCTTTTGGTGCATGTGCAATTCAAACATGGTGGTTATACGAACTAAGAACTAAAAAAACTAATCTTTTTCAGCTTTATTATCTAAAACCAATGAAATGTTATACAACTAAAACCTGTATGACAATAAAAGTGACTTGAAATTTAAATTCTGTGTTGGACTGTGTTTGGATGGTACAGCTGTGAAGACAGGAAAACATTCTGGAGTCATTAACCAGTTTAAGGAGCTTGTACTTCCTTAAGAAAATATTGCTCTACAAATAATGTCAGCTAAACTAAACAGTGAGCTGAGTGGCATCAGAAAAATTGTGAATTATATAAATTCTAATATAGAATATTCTCCATGTTTTAAAATAATATGGAATCATACAAAAAACAACAATCATGGCTCATTGAGGGATAATAACTGTTGAAGGGGTTGGGTGCGGTGACTCATGCCTATAATCCCAGCACTTTGGGAAGCCGAGGTGGGTGGATCACCTGAGGTCAGGAGTTCGAGACCATCCTGGCCAAGGTGAAACCCTGTTTTGACTAAAAATACAAAAGATTACCTGGGCGTGCTGGCACGTGCCTGTAATCCCACCTACTCAGGGGGCTGAGGCAGGAGAATTGCTTGAACTTGGGAGGCAGAGGTTTCAGTGAGCCAAGATCTCGCCATTACACTCTGGCCTCGGTGACAAGAGCAAGATTCCATCTCCTCCCTCCGCCCCCCCAAAAAAAATGTGTTGAAGGAAAAAATTTTGTGGCGATCTGCTTCTGGTATTTGTACAAAATTAAAAATCAATTTGATCCTATGTTCTTAAAGATGTAAATTGCATGATGACTTGCTTAAGTGTCTGTTGTCTTATTCGTAATATTGATAAAAAGTACAATGTTTATCAATGGCAAATATGATCATATGGCAACAATAAAAATAAGCTTGGAGAACAAAGTGTCTGCCAATTGTTATCACACATTTCACAACATAATTATAATTTTTACTGAAGTATGAAAAATTCATGGTGTTGTTCTCTAAGAAAAATCTTTACTAAATGCCTTAGAAATTTCATAGAAATGTTTAAAATTTACATTAAAAGTAGATACAGATGTAAAAAGTCTATTGATCTGCACTTCATGTGTTTTATCAAAGCATAAATTTATTTATTTAAGCACAAGATAAATTATTGTAAATATGAGATGACTTAATTCAGTTGGGAAATAATTTTAATATTTTCAAAATATTTAATAAATATTTTGAAATTTATTTAAAAAATCTTCATCTTCTATGCATCTCATTTAAAATAAATTAAATAATTTAAATATACGTAGTATCCCAAAACAGTGCTTTTGCAATCCAATCTAGATCACATAGATTAATAAGTTAGTAAACAGAATGCAAGCTTATTTGTCACATTAAATACTTTAAATATTAAAATTCACAGCATTGGTTTAAAATGCGCATATGAGGATTTTTATATAGATGTATTATTAGTTGTTTCCACAATTATAATACATCATAGACTTCCTCAATACTCAGTGGCTTAAAACAGTAAAAATTTAGTTTTGCTTATAAATTTGTTTGGCTTCTTAAATATTAAATATAATCTGTGTACTAGATGATGGCCTATGGGAAGCTGAGCCACCTAGACCAATGATTTTAAAGAAAAATACTAAAGAGAAGGAAGCCCAAGGAAGTCATAGAAAGTAGAGCATATGATTGGAGAGAATTAGAACATCTACCAAAATGTGTATCTGTCAAGAGCCAGCACTGTCAGAGACTCAATTCATATCAGAAAGTGGTAGACATAGTCTTTCTAACAGAATCAAAGTAAAGCTAAATTTTCAATCAAGGATTGAAAAAATTCTTTTATCTGTGAATGAGAAAGTTTCAAAGTCCTTATTCCTACAAGTATACAAAGCACAGCCATTTTCTGATGTAACCCACATTACTCAGACTTTGGAAAAAATATACCGGCAGTCATCAGATTGGTAACCAAATTAAGCATGATTAAGCAAATACACAAACCAAATCTAAACAAATATTCAGAACTTCTGTAAATGTAGGGACAGTATAAATTAAACGAAATCAGTGAAGTCCATATAACTTAGAGAAGAAAGAAAATAATTCTATATATCGTAACAGCTACTGAAAACACTGAAGACTTAGTATATGCATGGAAATGATGCCATAGGACTAAAACTATACCTTTAAAGCTAAGTTTGATAAAGGAAAATTAACAGAATAAATTTAAACCAGGCATTTTTTACACTAAGCTGGATGGAAAGCTACCTTGAAGTCATTGTTAGAAGGAGATAATTTCAAAGAGTCAGTGGATGGGATGTCCACAAACATAATATGTAAAATGTTAGTAAATGATTGGAATATAATTAAATTGGTGTGTACTTATGGTTTCAAATTGTCGGGTGGCCTATAAAACAGTATAAAATTGTAGTTGCCCCAACAAATAAATGCATAATAGCTATCAATATTATTAGGGTTGATTTAAAAAATATGTTAAGAGAGAATAAAATTTAAAATATCCATAAAGGTAGGATGGAGAAAATGGGAAGGTATCCTTCTCCCCAGGCCAGCTCAAATTGTACTTATCTTCTGATATAAATTAGGGATTTAAGAAAATAATAGAATGATAGAGAAATTTTAAGAAGAAGACATAATCGAACATACCATGTCACTATATAATTCAAAATTGTAGCTTGTTTATAAAAAGCTTCTGTGAAATGGAGATCTGTCATAGACTTTAGAAATCTAAATTAAAGGTAACAAAAAGAGCAAGATCTATATGAAATATAAAAAAACTAATTTGTGAGACTTGTATTAGTACAAGAAATACATATCAGTAATTTATTTGTCATGTTCTTTGCAACTTTATATTTGAAGACTACCAAAATCCATTCACAATCACATGAAAAGGTCCCAATATGCTTTCAGTAGATAGCCCCAAGAGTTATTTCAATAGGTCTGTGATAGCAAATAATCTATACAGACAAAAGTAAATATAATAGATGATATCACAATCATAGAACAAATATAGCAAATGTATAAGAAAGGCTAACAAAATAATAAATATTTACAGAAAGAAAAATAATGGTACAAGAAAAAGCACAACCTGCAGAAACCTGTTAAATTCTTGGATTTTATTTGATCTTCCAAGGGAACAAAAATAACTGTCTTAATAAAACAAAAAGAAAAAAATGGAAGCAATCATATCTGAAGATAAAATAAAGTACAAAAATTATGTATTAATTTTTTTAACCCCTCTAGCAAGATTAGGAAAATTTTTATGGAAATAAAATTTTGAAATCATTTTCCTCAAATATGTTTTCCAAATTGTTTATTCTCTCTCCATCTCTCTCAGGAATACTAATTAGTTAGAGAGTTGGTCTGTTTACATAATCCCATGTTTCTCAGATTTCATTTTCATTTTTTAATATTCTTTTGAAATTTTTGTCTGACAGAATTGATTTAAAAAGCTGATCTTCAAGCTCCAAGATTCTTCCCTCAGCTTGGTGTATTCTGCTGTTAATATTTTTGATTGTATTATGAAATTCATAGTGACTATTTCAACTCTACAAGTTCAGATTGGTTATTTCTTAAAGTGTTTTTTCTGCCTTTCTCATCTGGGATGATTTCCTGGGTTCCTTGGATTGGATTTCAACTTCTTTTTGATCTCAATGAGCTTCCTTGCTATCCAGATTCTGGATTCTGTGTAAGTCATTTCAGTCATTTCAGATGGTTTGAGGACCACTGCTGGGGAACTACTGGAACTGTTTGGAGGGGAGGGAACACTCTGGCTTTTTTAATTGCCCAAGTTATTGTACTGATTCTTTGATTCTTTCTTATCCAGGAGAATTGCTACTCTTTTAACTGTGGTGTATGTTGAGTATAGTCAGTTGGCTTCATTTCTGGGTGTTTTCAGAGGGCCAAAGTTCTGTCCAAATTCTTTACTCGTGGCTGAATTCTTGCCCTATGTTTCACATGGAGGATACATTAGCAGCGTATTTTTAGTGCTGTAGTTTCAGCTGTGATTTAGTGTATGGTGCTTAAGAGTAATGACAGGTAGACAGGCTTTTACTCAGCCAAGTGGCTCCTTCGTATTTCATGGCATTTGAGGGCATGCTGTGATGTGGTGGAGAGAGACTTGACTTCCTCACCAGGTCCACTCCTGGGCCTTGGAGAAGCCACTATTGATCACTGGTACAATCATGTGTTTTTGTCAGGTGTTCCAGGCCACAGGGTTCCCTTGATCAGAGACCGCAGCAGGGAGATAGGCCACACCTGTTCTGGATGGCCCAGTGGATGGGGGCATGCCTCACTCTCACAGCAGCCCACAAGCCTATGTGGCTCACCTGGCTCAGTGCTCTGAGAGTGTGGGTTCCTCTCCCTTTTGAGTAGCAGCCACAGATCTGAGCTTGGCACTCCCTAGCTGCACAGAGCAGCCCTGGGGTGAGCTCAAGGAGGGCTGGAGTGCAATGGCGTGATCTCGGCTCACTGCAACCTCTGCTTCCCGGGTTCAAGCGATTCTCCTGCCTCAGTCTCCTGAATAACTGGAATTCCAGGTGCCTACCACCATGTCTGGCTAATTTTTGGCATCTTTAATAGAGAAGGGGTTTCACTATGTTGGTCAGGCTGGTCTTGAATTCTTTACCTTGTGATCCACCTGCCTTGGTCTTTCAAAGTGCTGGGATTACAGGCCTGAGCCACTGCGTTGGAAGGAACTCAGGCTTTTTGGTCATTCTCTCTCCTCCTTTTGTTATTCTTTCTCTCCTGCTGCTTGGGGGCAGCAGTGGTGGGGACTCTGGCAGCTGCAATGACAGAGGACCTGTCAGTGGTCTACGGCACTGCACCCCAGAGTAACACAGAGCTGTCACTGACTGAAGTGACCAGGTGTGGATGGGGCAGTTGCCCTGTGGGTCCGAGCAGGCGGCCCTGCCTGGTGAAGAGCAATGAAGTCAGAGGTTCACCAGAAAAGAATGTGGCCTACTCTTCATAGGGCAGCTGTGGCATGCCTGAGGTGCCAGGAAAGCAATCAGGCTCTTTGTTCCCTCCCTAGCCTGGGAGAAATGAGGACTGCTACTGTGGCAGTAGCTATGGCAGAGGGCCTGTCAGTTGTCTCTGAGAACTCCAGCCCACAGAAACGCAGAGCCATCCGCGGGTCAAGATGGCCAGGGGCAGACCTACGTTATTTCTATTTAAATAATTATAAGCTTGCTTTGCTTACTGTACACTGAAGTTTATACCCCAGACTAAACAATGTCAAATATTGGTGCAGTAAAATAGAAATCAAGCGGCAACAGGCCTAAGGTAAAGACCATCTGAGAGCGCTTGTAAAACCATGGAATGTCACAGGGCGGTTGCAAAGCAGGAAATACTGCTTTGGTCCCGAGAATGCCTTCTCAACATAGAGGCTGCAAGAGGGTCTCCTAAAGAGGGCTTGTGCAAGATCCCTGAGAAGGGAAGCAAGCTCTGCCCACAAGACTCGGGAGGGTCTTTGCAGGTGGGAGCTTGGAAGACAGGAAAGCCTTGCAGGGCAGGGATAACCTGAATGCCACAGGCTCTGCCTAGTTTCTCAGTATATGGAGTAATTCTGATTACTCTGTGTCTGCAGTGCTTGGGAGATAAAAGCCCAGTGATGCATTGTGTGTGGTCAGACCTGGTGGCGCCTTACCCACTGTGCTTCTATGCAAATATACCTTGATAACAACAGGTGGTAAAATTCAGTGTCCTAGGTTTGCATCTCTTAGAAGAATCACATGTGCTATTGAATGCTGCAGACACACACTCTTCCCCTACTCCCTCACCCGGGCTATCTTACTCCACAATAGTTTTTAGTCCTCTCCCGAAAACCCTCTGCTTCAGCCCACAAGATTAATGAGATTGTGCACCTAATAAAAGGTTGTGGAGCCCAGAGCTCAGAGCCAACGCTGTCCCGAGGAGTTTGCATTGGTCCCCTGGAACCATGCTGTGAAACTATACTCTTGTCTTTGTCTTTATTTTTTTTCTCACTCCCTTGTCACCACCGGGACGTAGGGCACCCATTAACAGGGTTGGGGCTGGAACCCAACAGCCCTCAATGACTGAAGTGAGCACGTCAGATGGGTGGTTGCTATGGTGTCTCAGGCTAGGAAGTCCTCCTTGTGAGGAGCCAGAGGGGCAGGGACCTGCATGGAAAACAGTCTGGCTGTGTTTCCGAAGGGCAGCTGCGGCATCCAGCAGACCCACGGCTCTTCCTGGGTTCTTGGTTCTTTCTTCAGTCTGAGGGCAGCAGGGGTAGGGACAGAGGCAATGGGAATTGCAGTGAGCCTGTCGGTTATGTCTAGGAGTGCAGGCCCAGAGAAATGCAGGGCTGTGATTGGCCAGAATTTCTGAAGCCGGAAGTGCGGCAGTGGCCAGACTGCACTAAGGGCTAAGGTCTCAGGCCAGTGAGCCTTCCTTAGTGAGGTGGAGGGGAGGTGAGGCCTGCAGTTCCTTTGCTCCTCAGCACCATAAATGTGGCCCATCTCCTGTTGGAGAGAGCTCGGCTCTTCATGTTGACGTGGCTATGGCAACTGGCACCAGGGTGTTCAGGGATCCAGGGCCCATGGGGCCCCACGTGGGCTTGAGCAGAGGCCCTGCCCAGACTCCAGGAAGCCATCTGTGTCAGTCAGGAGATGGGGGCTCAGGAGGATTTCCTGGGCCCAGGGTTGCAAAGGTCCATGACAGAAGTGTGAGTCCCCAAGGGCTCTGGCTCACTCATCCTTTCCCCATAGTAGGGAGCTGCCCATGGCTCTGTGCCCATCCTGGGTGGGCAGCTGTCCTGCCTCACTCCTCTCCACTCTCCATGGTCACCATTGCTCTCTTGATGAATCTCAACTTGGTTTCCTGGACGTTACACTTGAAGAGCTGGCGTTTACTTGCAGTTTCTTAGTCTTACTTTGTTATTCATGGCATCATAATAGAGTTTAAGTTCCTAAGTGCTCTTGATATTTTGATTATGATTTTTATTTAAGATTTCTACCTTTTATTCCTGTTATCTTCATGTTTGTCATATTTTGTTTTCTGATTTCTTGCCTTTTTTAATGAAAAGTGATTATTGTAGATTAAATTAATACCATTATGAATTTTTATTTTTCTGACGTTTTTTTTTTTTTTGAGACAGAGTTTCGCTCTTGTTACCCAGGCTGGAGTGCAATGGTGTGATCTCGGCTCACCACAACCTCCGCCTCCTGGGTTCAAGCAATTCTCCTGCCTCAGCCTCCTGAGTAGCTGGGACTACAGGCTGGCCACCATGCCCAGCTAATTTTTGTATTTTTAGTAGAGACGGGGTTTCACCATGTTGACCAGGATGGTCTCAATCTCTTGACATTGTGATTCATCCGCCTCGGCCTCCCAATGTGCTGGGATTATAGGCGTGAGCCACGGCGCCCAGCCTTCTCTGACTATCTTAAACAGGCCAATTTGAATATAGTTTTCAGATTCTTCAGTAAAATCAGTATTATCAGGAGTTCTTGTCTGGCTGTTGACTTATTTTTTGCAATAACATCAATGTGTTTGCATGTTTTTGGATATGGGTAGGTGGTTCACTTTGGTTGACAAGTATTTTGTTTGTATCTTCTCTATCTCTGTCCCTGCTGCTTTGCTCATTCCTTTCTATCCTCCTTTCTTCCTAGATGTGCAGCCATCATGGGCTATATACTGGGGTAGCAGTTTTTGATAGTATAGTTGCTCCCCTTATTCATGGTTTTACTTTCCACAATTTCAGTTACCTGCAGTCAACCAGTCTGAAAATATTAAATGAAAACTTCCAGAGATAAACAATTTATGTTTTAAATTACATGTCATTCTGAGTAATGTGATGTAATCTTGAATTGTTTCATTCCATCTCACCTGGACGTGATCATCCCTTGCCCAGCATGCCCATACTGTATATGCTACCTGCTGCGTATTCCAACCCCCTGCTAGTCATTTAGCAGCCATCTTGATTATCAGATTAACTATCATGTATTGTTGCTGGTGTTCAAGTAACCTCTATTTTATTTAATAGCCACAAAGCAAAAGTGTTAGTGATGCTGGAGACTTGGATATGTGAAAGAGAACACATAGAGTGGTTCCTTTAAGTGAAAAGGTGAATGTTTTTGACTCAATAAGGAAAGAAAAAAAATCAGAAACTTAAGTTGCTAGGATCTACAGTAACAATATATTCCACTCTATAACAATTTATATTGTTATTAAATTATATCATTGTTCTATTTTGCTATTAGTTTTGCTGATTAAACTCTTACTGTGCCTAATTTATTAATTAAATTTATCATATGTAAGTGTATTTAGGAACAAGCAGATTCTATGTAGGGTTTGGTACTATCGATAGTTTCAGGCATACACTGAAGGTGTTGGAATGTGTCCCACAGGCATAAGAAGGGCCTACTGTATTTTCAGCATTTTTTCCTGATAATGGGAGGTCTTTGATGCACAAACTAGTTTTAAACAGTGAGTCTTGAATTGACTTCTGTGGGACATTTTTCACTGTTTTCCTATGTAAGATACTCCATACAACTTAAGGATAATTAACATTTTTCATTTGTATGCTGATTCTGGTTCAAATTAAATGTTCAGCGTATACTCAGACTTAGCTATATAATTTTGATTTTGCCTTTGAAAAATCTCATTGTTCTATGGAGTGGAGAGACTTCTTTATAGCAGAGTTTTTGAAAAACTAATGTATGATTAATTTAAAATAATCCCCCAAGAAACCCAAAAATCACAACAAAAAATACTGCAACAATTTCTCAAGGAAAGAAAAACAAAAACAACAATAACTATTCCATTTTTGTAGCTAAAGTACAATGTCTGGCACACTAAATAACATCAACTAACACCCTAATAACACCACCCTAATAACAAATCACCCTAAATAACACGAAAATAAGCTTTTGAAGAAAATATCAATCTTGTCAAGGGCTATTACAATGAAGGATTAAAAATTATATCTATATATAGCAACTAGATTTAAGGAAAAACATCACAATAATTAGGTTAATGTAAATCATTTAAAACCAATTAGGGTAAGAATCTTATGTAATATGAGTCTTGTCCTACATAGCTCAGACTATGATTAACAGGGTATAGTCTTTCCCTAGAGTAAAGTATTGGTTTCCTCTTCTGGTAATAAGAAATTTGGTCTATCCCTCTACTAAGGCCTATCCCCAGCACAATTGTTAAGAGAGTCCTTAGGAGTTGTGCATTCTAATTTCGAGTTTTTGTCAAATATTGACTATAATAGCAGAGAAAAAGTTGGCCTTGGTAGCTATATCCAAAATGTTATATGTGGAAGAAGTAATTGCTTCTATAGTGAAGAAAGACACAAAGAAAATGTGTTCTCTAGAGGGGCAAATCTTCAGATATTAAGTATTCCACTCTTAGTGTAGGGAATTCAGCCATAATTCCTAGGGTCTTTTAGATAAAGTATTTTTGATTCACTGACTGGGGAGAGGAAGACTGAGACATATAGGAGGTGATGAAGTCCCTTTATCAGAAACATCTGGCCTGAGAGAGGTGAGTCACATTTTAGTTTGTCACATTGCTTTTGATCGTTTAATTTAAACACGACAGTAGAGGCTAATCAACTTACCTGGCATCAGCCAGAAGGATTCTAGGAGAATCTTTCAAGCAGAATTTATTTGGGAAACAATAGTTTCCAGTATCACATCAAACCATAAGATTTTAATTCCTTAATTACCTGTAACTCACTGGCATCCTTCCCAGAACACTGGGGCATCTCAGGTTATTGAGATAAGTCTGATTTACACATCAGTACTTTTCAGATCCTTTTCCTTTTCCCCCCTGAAAAGCCTTTTCATTGTTCCTTTATTTATATAGGATTTCTGATTAAAAATGAATGCAAGTTTCTTGTCTTTGAAGTACACAAAGTTAGAATGATTCTGTAGTTGTGAAAGCTGTTCTTATTCTTGACCTACACCTAACATGGATTCATGCTAGGATCAGTGGTGATCAATACAGAAGTAAATTAAGCAGAATAGCTTAAATCAGTAATGTAGCTTCCCCATTGATCTTTAGCAAAGATACCAATTTTGCCTCAATATCATTTGGACCTGAAGAATACTAGACTTTTGAAATTGTCCCCAAGAAAATTTTCTCCCTGCAATCATGTCTAAGTCAGAGTCTCCCAAAGAGCCAAAAAAAAAAAAAAAAAAAAGAAAATTTTATAAACTCCACTAAGGGGAAAAAACCTTTCAACTCAGCTTGCAGTACAATCTGCAGTAATCGTTAGCCAGCTTGCCCTTTAACTCACTTCCTTGCAGATGGTCACTGCTTACTACCCCAGGATAACATAACCCTTGTCACAAGACTCTTTGTTCTGTAGGTAAAATTAAAGACATTGTGAGATGATAAGTTTGCTGTTTGCATTTTGAGTTTCTCCTGTAGGTTCTGTAAACCAAAGAAAACTACCTATGCTAGCTGGTCTAAAGGGCCCATTATGAAGCTGACTTATGGAAGAGTGCAGTTTTCACATTCTGATGATTTCATCCTCCTTACCCTGACCAATTGATAGCCCCAATTTTCCAGCCCCTTGCCCTCCATAATCCTCTTAAAGATTATGGCCCAAAACTCCTCAAATAAATGGATTTGAGGTTTGAGAATTCCTTGTTTCCTCATCTGGTGGCCTTGTGATTATTAAACTCTGCTGCAAACTCTGTTGTTTCAGGATATTGGTCTGTTGTTGCACAGTGGGCATATAAAGCTGGCAGTCTTGTAACACAATGAATATGATCTTGAAAAATTGTTAAAGTTACATCAATTGAAAACATTTCGAAGAAGAATTACCCTGGATGAGTTAAACAGGAAAGAAAGACTTTATTCAAGACTGTATACAGTATACAATACAAAAAAAGACTGTATTAGGAGTCAAGACTATTGCAATAGGAGAGAGAGACTGAACTCATTTCCACTGCTGGAGTGACAGAACAAGAGAGAGAACTCTAAGGCCTCCTTAAAAAGAAGCTGGTCAAGATGATTAGGCATTTGTTCTGCTAAATGGTGCTTACTGAAGTTAGTCTCCCATCCTCCTACAGAGACTGGTAGATAAGGCCACTCTTAATGATTACATTACAATGAGGATGGCTCCCAGGTTGTTGAGAAAGACATTCCTGGGTTGTAAAACTAGCAAGAGTGTGATAGGAGATTTATATTTCAAGAAAACAGAGACATAATTTACAATTGCAATGTAAAAAAAAAATACCCGTAAATGCTCCAAGAAAAAGGGGAGCTAGGAGGAAATTGGTGTAAAGTTTAGTTAAGCTGAGGACAATGTTGAAATCATCTTAGATAGATGTTTTCTCAGGCTAACAAAACTAGATTTTATGTTTGGCAATACGCATTCACTTCAATGTATTTTTTTAAACATTCAGGCTACCCAACTTTTAGTTTCTACACTGTATCACTAGCTTCCCTCCAATAAGACCTTAGTCACATATAAATGCTCCCTTGTATCAGGTGATAAAGTACAAATGCACTATTTTGATGAGACATTTGAAGGTTAATTGATCCAGAATAGCTCTTTCAACAAGAACAAAATTTTGACTATAATCAGAAAAGAAAATCGTATTCTTTATTTTTTGAGTTGACCGGAGAAATTGGTGAGAAAACGTGGCACATTGTGTTTGTCTATTTTGACTGTTTCTTGCAAGGGAGCACCAGATCTGAGTGTCAAATCTTGGTACAGTGTTAGAGTTAAAGGTAAAAAGTCACCTAACAGTAGGAAGTCATCCTGGGGAGCTTGCAGAACAGTGATGTTTTTCACATAACCAAACTCTTAAAAAATCAAATGACCATATTCTTTCTGAATCAGAATTTCTCTATGTTCCCTCTGGCAAATCAACTATAGGGAATTAGAGTACAAAAATTACAAGGCATTGAACTCTGAGTTGTGTCAGCTCTTTAGAAATAAAACCATGCCAAGTACAATATTAGAAAGTCCCTAGGGTAAGAGACATGCCTTACTAGAGCACATAGCTTCATAGAGAACCTTAATCAATGCAAATTCCATATGAAGGAAATCTCATTAGGAAAGGCACTGAGAAAAAGATCTTCGGGTCTAAAAAGTAATACAGAGTATTTAAAATTCTTTCATGTAATTAAAAAAAATCTTTTGTTGAATTATACACTGCAGTTCTTTGGAAAAATAATCTGCCTAGACTTCACAAGGTCAATCTATAGATAGCAGAAATGGAATAAGATACTTCAAAAAATTCTAGATGGGTAACAGCACTTATCACATCTTGACATTACTAATTGCCTAATCTTTGTCTTTACTGTGATAACAATGCTTTCAAAACCACTTCCTCGGATCATTTTGGAAATAAAGTGAGGACTATCATAATAATCATTACTGGTGAAAAAAAGGAATAGAGCAAATCTAAATGAAATAAAAGGACATTATATAATATCTTGAACTTTCCTCTCAACTTTATCTTATTTTCTTTAATTTGAAATTACAATTATATTAGAGCAAATTTTATGCCAAGGATAGATTATTGTCAATAGCCAGAAGGAAATAATGAACGTTCAGTGATTTGGGGGCCAACCAGGAATTCTGAAGAAATTCAATGTCCTGATTTTGTAATAGGTTGTTTTAGCAGAATTAATCATCTTTATATTTGGAAATGTGCATACCACCACAAACACTAGTGCTAAAGTGCCTATTTCAACAAATCATGAATTCGAGATAATGAACATGTGCTACTTAATGGAAATACTTGCCACTCTATGATGTTTCTCAGGCTTCAGAACATTGTGTAGGACAATTTATTCTATCTGCTTATTGTGATACTCAGAAACATTTACTGAGTTTCTTTTTCAAGCACTGCTCTAAGTACTAGGTATAATGAGTAAAACACAATACCTAGGTTTATGATTATAAATAAATGTATTACTTGTAAACATCTGGATACAATATGAAATTACAAAGACAGCAATATTTAAATGCCAAAATGTCATCTAATTACAACTTAATTTGATAAACATAGACTTCATAAAAGTTCAACTTAGCCCATATTGGTTATATATGCTTTCAAAAAGATAGTAGCTAAGTTTCTATTGCATTCAGTTTATTGAGACATGGAAAGATGCTGATCAATTGTGTATGTACTAAGATTGTTTATGAAAAGGATCGGTAGGATTTTTTCTGGCACAATTATTCCTTATATAAATGATGAAGATACCAGAAGTAGTTGAGTGTAATGTGCTAGTGAAGCTCTATTTAGTAGGTAGAATATAGGCTTGCCAACCTGTGTTTTCAAGATGAGATGACATCACTATTAATTTATCTTTTCACAGATTCATTACATCAACCTCCTTCAGATGATGGAGGAAATTCAACTATGTGCAAATTTCCCTTTCTAAATTAATGCCTGTGGGGACAACATGAGATTCAGAAACCAGAGAAATCACTGTTTCAGATTCCAACTTGTGTCCAATGTGAGGAACATTCAAAGTGCTCCACTATGGATCTGCAGCACTTCCTCATGCCTAAGGCATTACTACTGTGTTAACTTGGCTCTTCGTTTCTTTTCTGAATAGATCGAATAGGATAAATAGCACTTAATGCATTGTGCAAAAGATAAAAGGTAAAAGTACAAGACGTTTCTTTCAGGTTAATTTTCTCCTTTCTTTCTATTCCGGAAAGAATTTTAATCCAGTTCATTAGGACTGTACCAACATAGGATTCTGTGTATCCTCAATAGAACATATTTCAGTGAAATTTCAATGACAGATTTCAGTGTTCTTTAGATGTTGTCAGAGATTCTGAACCCACAACAGTGGACATTGCTAACATACACTGAAATACTCTCATGCTTCTGGGGTAGAAAGTGGATGTGAGGGAGATTCTGAAGCCCACAGCAATGAAAAAGAGAAAAATCCAAAACATTAGCCTAAATTTTCATTGTAATCCACCTGCAAAAATACTGGTTTCACAATAAATTTTATTAATTTTTTTTTCAAAAGACCTTTAGAGAGGAGTATTCAGCATATTGATGGGTTGATAATTGCCAGAAAAATTATTGAAAACTTGAACACAACTAAGAGAGACTACTGGATATTCTTTCAGAGAAGTCCTGACTGCTTTATTTTCCATTGACTAGATCTTACTACTATTCCAGTCTTACCATTAGTATATATATATATGTATGCTATATATATATATGCATGCTATATGTATACATAATGCATATACATATATAATGAGCATATATATATCCCGTGTGTGTGTATATATATATATAAATGTGACTTTTTTATAAAGTCAGTTTTCTGCTGATGTCCTGTCAGCAATTTAGAAAGTTGATTTACATTTAACTTAAAGGAAATGGAAAAATACTACTTTCCAATGGTATAAACACACAACATGATAATTAGGGACACTTCATAATAGAATATGGAATATTTGCAAAGATAAGTGACACTAGAGAAGAAAGAAGCTGTCTAATGACAAAAGGTTAATATAAGCATTGAATCAGGAATCATAAGACCACAGTTCTTGACTTTACCCTGCTGGCACTTAAACTACCTAAACAGAAAATATCTTAAGCTCTCCAGGTCTCAATTTCCACTTGAATAAAATAAGAAAATTTGAGATAGTAGTTTACTGGGTATTTTTCACCTATGAAGTTTTATGTTTCTGTATAAAGTCAGGCAAATACACAAGTGCTATTGCTACCAAGCTGATAATTCTGGATGAATTCAGATTACACAGTCAAAAAGATTTAGTGTTATTAATATCATTTTCAAACAGTAAAGAAATTCAAAATAATCTTGAAAGGAAAATATGACATTTTTTTGAACTCTACAATGCATGTTGATATTATTCTATTCTATTCAAGCTAAGCTTTTCGAAAAATTTATGAGGCTTATTATAGAAATATGCAATAATCACTATCATATTGTCTCCTATGTTAAGGCCTACCATTCACATTTGATAAGCAACAGAATGAAACACCTAAGGGCACCAGAAAAATAGTTAAATTATTAATTTAATGAATTGCAATATTTTGTGGCTGATAATCTAAAAGAGAAAATTCAATTAACACAAGGTGTGCCCATACTTGTCTGTGGGAGAACATATCAAAGTAACTATACAAGTAGTGAGTTGAAGTTTAGAGAGGAATACAGATTCTGTGAATGTGGTTTATGATAATATAAATAAGTAATTTATTACAGAAGGGTGGTATTGAATAATATCATAAATCAAAAGAAATATCAAGGGTAGCTACAGACAAATGTTTTATTAGCATCACTGGGCAAGACATGAAAATATCAAGGTGCTAAATGAAGCAGTCTTGAAACATAACTCAAAGAAATGTTACTCAGATAAATATCTACCTATCTAAAAGGATTTACTGTACATGCAAACTGGAGTCCTTGATACTGACAAAAATGAATTTGACCTACCCAATGATATTAAATTCCACAGAGACCAAAAATAATGGTAAGTTTTGTTTCTTTCGCTTTGTGCTAGTGGTAAACTTTTCCAAGAGTTTATTGCACAGCTAGTAAAAAAAATACAAATAGTCTTCATTAATTCTGTTGTCACTTTCCTCACAAATGTATTTTTATATATAGAAAGCAAAATTGTTGATATATCATTTATGTCACTATTGAGCTAAAGTTTTGTTTTTATATGATCCTATTAGAGATCCATGGATCAGCTAAAAATAATAAATAATAAATGAGATACTATTTTAGAAAACATAAATCATTTCTGTTTGGTCCTTGCAAGTAATGGGAGAGAAAAAAGATTCTTTAATAGTTGTCATCATCATTTTCGGCCAGTGGAATTGCTGTATGTTGTTGACCCTTCCACCATACTGAGAGTTTATGTAGAAATTGCTTCTGACTATTGGTAGAGTTCATATCTCACTAATTAGGATGAAGGCTGCAGTCTACAGAGGTTATACCGTATGACAAAATGGAGTGGATTGACTCTTTTTCATATTTTTAAAAGAAAACCCATATATTTGAGGGGAAAGCAAAAAAGAACAGAAAAACTAAAGCTATTATCAAATAATTTGTCTATAAAGTTTATGAAATTTGGTGAGTAAATTCCTTGGAGTATATTAAAAATGAGTGGAGCATCTCTGGTTACAGATGAGAAACTAAATACCACAAGAATTGAGCATCTAATCAGTAATCAGTAGCAACGTGATAGATCACAGGTGTAACTCAGATTTCTTTTGGCTATACAAGTACTTTTGAACCAGTGTGAAGATGGTAAGTGTTATCAAGTTCCTCAGAAAACTGACATATCTTCTGATTTATTCAGTGAGTCAGTGACAGTTTCATTCAATAAAATAATAAATATAATACATTTACTGAGAGTTTTTAAAAGATCAGTTATTGTGTTAGGATTTGCAGATTCAAAGATAAATAACACACTGCCATACCCTCAAACAGTTTTTAGTTTTGCAAAATATTAGCTGCTCTATTTGCATATGATATTTTTCTTAATTTCCTTCAATTAGATTACATCATCTCCACATCTTTAAATCTTTGAGTTCATCTTTCCGAAAAAATAAGAAAAATATTTTGCTTGTAAATAATGACGAAATTATCTTTCTTATCTAAAAAATTGTCTTGATTGTGTTTTCTTCGCTTAATAAAAGTCAACATAAGTGAAAATTGTCTGCAATGTGGACAATACTAATCAGGTATTAATTACCACAGAGAGTTATAAATTTTATTTATATATTTGCTTAACAAAGTGTCTACTATATATGTCAACAAGGACAGAGGAAAATTAATGAATGGAATATTCACAGTAACTGGAAGTTTAAAGAGATATAAAGGGAGACATCCCTTGAGCTTATTAAAAAAAGTAGTAAAATACATATGCTAATATGCTTTTTATTAATTTTTTGAAAGCATGGAAAAAAAGAGAACATAAAATGAATTAAAACTTTATTATATTTTTGATGTTAGTGAATAGACCAGAGAACAAAATATAGCCCTTGGGCTCACACAGTTGAAAATACTCAAATCAAGATTCCTATCACTAAAAGGCTGCCTTTGCCTGTGTAGGTAACAGTAAACTGAAATTTGCCATGTTACTTGAGATCCAATGGAACATCCGGTAACTGATACTGATCTTGAGGTACAACTACTCTTTAGCACTCCAGGAAATTGATTGAATTTGAGCTCTTTAGTCTTAAACTTGTCTTTTAGATCATTCTCATTAGCCTTTTCTGGTCAGTTTAATAGAACATGAGTCTAAGATAAGAAGTTCACTGAAGAACTTGGTGGGTAATACTGTATTGTGTCTCTCAAATCTATTGTTTCTCCCCCCAGTCAACTTTAATGTTATCTTGGACATTAATTTTTGTAATATAGCAAATGAAATAAGCAACATAGAATAATGCAGAAAGAATTTCTCAAAATGAATATTAAAGCACATGGGGAAATTTTATAGTTTAAATTGGAATGAGAATTTATTTGAAATAAAGCATGTTAATGTTAAGTAGATAAAACCTACTGTTCCCCATTTTGAGAAAACATTCTAATTATACATTAGTCACTCTTTAATTATTTTTAAAGAATTAAACTAGAAAACAGTGCACCAGAATCCCTAAACATTGATATAATATCTAAAATATACATTGATCTTTAACATTTTTCTTACAATTAACTAATAGCATTGGGGAAATAGGCCAAAATTTTTCTATGTGTGTCTAGCAATACTTATACTTCAGTTGACAAAACAGGAACGGAGGAAATAATTGCCGTGAAAGAATTCACCAATACTTAAAAAAAAAAAAAAAACCATAACTTTAAGTAAAAATTTAGATTATTTTATAATGCAATGTGTATAATCTCACTTAATTTTCTTTTTAAATACAATGTCAAAAAAGTGAAAAGAAAAATATATTAATACATTGAAATGTAAGGGATTACTAAGCATTCTAATGTTGGAAATTCTTACATTGATCAATTTACAATGATCAATTTACTTTTCAATCTAAAATGATGTTAATATGCATAATGTATCTTTATATATTAGTGTATATCTATCGATCTCTCTATTAATAGCTCTGAAAGATCATGGAAGCCTATTCGGATGATAAAGGCATGTGAAGAAAACCTAAGTCTTCTCATTCTTAACAGTGTGGCCACAGGTATACTGAGGAAGCTAAATTTCATTTTTTTTTCTACTTAAAAAAATGACTTGGAGCTTTGGAGCTTTGTTTCCCATAGCAGCTTATAGAAATACATAATATTTTAATAATTGTAGTATATTTTACAGAAAATACAACAAAATGACTTTCTGAAAAGAAGTCTCTCCTTTTTCAGATGATTAGTCATGTCCCAGATAAATCACTAATGCTCTATGCATAAGTACACACACACACACAAAATTGGGCTTTATATGAGCACAATATAATGGAATATTCCTCTTGACAAAGCAATAATTTATTTAACCAAAATTCGATTCTTACTATTTCAGTTCTTCCTAGCCATTTGCTCTTAAAAAAAAAAAAACAAAGTATATATCTATATACTATTTTTATATCTATACCATTTTTATTTGTATACACATATGTATAGATGTGAGAATGGTTTTTTAATAAATTGTAAAAATTACAAAATGTACAAAATCCATGGGCCCCATATGTTGGGTGCCAGAACGTAGGAATCCATGAGCCTCAGGTTGGGAAGCAAAATGTAGGGAGCCAGCCCTACATCACCCCTGGGTACCCCAAGTTCAGTGGAGACAAAGGAATGAGAAAAATATTAAGAGAAAAAGTGGGACCAGGGGACCATCACTTTATTACCCTGAAGGCGACAGTTAAGGCCCCGAGCTCTGATCATCCACACTATTTATTGATTACAATTACTTTGATCTATTGGGTAGGGGTGGAGTAATGGTAGAGTGAATCAGTGAGCCAGAACTGAATCAGTGAACCAGAACTGATATGTCATTCTAAGGACTGATAACAGTGGCGGTTTGGGAGTTTCACAAAACAAGAACATGTGGCTATATTTAGCCAATTACCTATGTACAGCTGGTGGAACGAGGGCCTTACAAGGAGCCTACAAGTCTGGCTACGTCATAGTGCTACGAAGGGGTTTTAAGTCCTTAAGCACAATGTTTATGGTAACAGAACCGAGGTCACCCTGCACCGGAACATGAGGTGTCGAAAGGCCTTCCTCCTCGGAGGCCTCCTGCAGCCTTCCGTAGTTTGTCGTTCTGTGTTTATGTGTTACTCAGAACCAATTTACGTAGGCACTCTGTAAGTCCTTTCTCCTTTGCAGTGTTTCCCAACATAAAAGAGACAAAAGATATATGACTTTTAAATTCTAATATATATTTTCAAAGGTCCTCTAAAGAAGCTTTCTCAATTTTATAGTTGGCAACAATATATGAGAATTGTTTTCCCATACAGTTGCTATAATGATATATTTTTAATATTTATCTCCAACATCAAATTGATGAGTAAAAAATACTTAGTTTTCATTTCTTTAGTTTTTAGTAAAGCTGAATCTGCATATGAAATTTGAGTTTTTAGTTTACTGTTATCTAGGTATTTATAGCTTTGCTAATATTTAATTCAATTATTTGTCACTTAAAATTCTTTCACATTAGAATAATTAGCTTTTTGTTTATTATATTACTTTGCTCCAGTATTTCTTTTACCTCCAATGATTTCCCAGTATCTGTCTCAGTATTACTTCTGTTTCTGAACAAAGATACTTCTAAAATTGCATTTTCAAAATTATTTTACTTTTTGTTAACTTTTAAAGTCTTGCCCAGTTAAATTTTATGGACTAATTGCCTATGATATGCATTTTTAATTTCTCTTTTAGATATATTTTATATATAACATTTGTAGAACATATTTACATATTGGGATGAGATACACTACATATTTTTCCAGTTGATTTATTAAATAATCCTTTGAAACTCTAGTAGTATGAGATTCAGTCTCCCTCAGAATTCTTTCTTACCTTTGGTCATTTTTATTTTATTGCAATTGACAACTTTTTATTCTTATCATGAGTTGGGAACAAAAATGTCTTCTAGGGTCATCAATGATACAGTTTCTAATTTGATTTCCCATTTCCATTGTTTTTATTAGTTTAAAAGAGGAGAAAAGAATTTTACTCTGGTTTCTCAATCTGAATGTTAACAAACATTTTGTTTTGTTACGTAACTTTCTGTGGATTTGGATACAGTATTACAAAGATAATTTTTCCATAATTTATTTAAAGGCAACATTTATTGCTTTGCTATTTAGAGAAAATGTAAAATCTTACTATTTGTGTATTCCGGATCTATTATGGTAAGCACTATTAAAGGTAATAGAAATTATATGCTGCCTAGAGACCAGTCAGAAAAGAATCCCTATATGCAAGCAAAAGAGAGCAGTCTGGGATGACTGAATTCTTTCTATGTAATCACTTTAAATAAGTTTCAGACTAGGAAACTCAACAGGAAATATATGGAGGAGGTAAAGTCTGCATCAAATTTTTCAGTTACCCAAAGTTACTTATCAGATTGGCCTCTTTTCAACTGAATAACATTTAAAAATACTTAATGAACTGGAGCATTCTAAATCTGAAGTTGTTTGGAAGAGGATAAGTGAAGTCAGTACCCACATTGAAGGATGTGCTTAAAATAGCTAGATTTCCCACAGCAGCACAGTAGATAATTGACACCTTCGCTCTTTCTTTTTTTCTCTCTTCCGTTTTTTTAAAAGCATAGATTTGGCAGAACTGCAAGCTAAAACTTGAATTGTGAATACTGTTTGTAAAGTGTTCCAAGTTCCTAAAAAATTAAAAACCTCATGTTTCCACTTTAAAAATATGATTAATGTCAACAAGATATATTTTTGGATGAATAATCAAATTGTCACATTCTAATAAAAAATATATGTCCATAAAGGATTCAACTAAAACTGTGTTGTAGGTGCCCCACTATGCTAATAACATATTTAACATTAGCAGCAATCATTTATTCTAACTACTTCTTTCCATCCTACATAGAAAATATTTCTCACACGTAAAGTTTGGTTATACATTTCCTGATAGAGTCAACAATACAAAACAGACAAGCAGTGAAAAAGAACCTTCAGCTTCTGCTTACAATGAAAAATGTTGTGAGAACTTGTCTCTTATTCTAACACTAAGGAAAAGATCCTAATAATCTACTGGATCATGAAATTTCTGAATTAACTGTAAGAGATCACTAAAAAACAAATTAGTCTAATAGCTAAGAAAAGAGCCATACCCCTAAAGTGAAATGGCAACATGAATACAAACTTGATTATCAAAGAGTATGAAGAAAAGGCTGGGCTATTTAAATTTTGAAAATTTTAATGAATAGTTAAAAGCCAAGTTTCGGCTACCATCAAAGTATAACCCTTTAAAGCTGCAGACACAAAGTAATGCAAGAAAGATTTGAAGCTAGTGTTAAACTGAAAATAAACAGAACAAAATGCAAACTACAATCTACTGACAACTGAACTGATTTGACCTCCATAATAATAACCTATCCAAACAGTAGGAGTTAACGGGAATAAAAGCTATTTACCTCAGTCTCTACTGTTCTACATATGATATCTAGCTTTTAAGCAAAAGTTTAGTGGCACACAAAAGAGCAAGATAAAATAACCCACTGTCAAGAGACAAACCAATCATAATAACCATACTCATATATAAGCCATGTGGAATAATCAGACAAGACATTTAAAAGAACTATGATTGGTGATGATTAATGTGATAAAGGCTGACATAGAAACATTTCATAACATGCATGAACAGATAAGTAATTCCAGCACAGTAATTAAAATGACAAGAAATAATCAAATTGAAGTAATGAGCAATAAAAAAGTAGTAACGGCCGGGTGCGGTGGCTCACGCCTATAATCCCAGCACTTTGGGAGGCCAAGGCAGGTGGATCATGAGGTCAAGAGATCGAGACCATCTTGGTCAACATGGTGAAACCCCATCTCTACTAAAAATACAAAAATTAGCTGGGCATGGTGGTGCACACCTGTAGTCCTAGCTATTCGGGAGGCTGAGGCAGGAGAATTACTTGACCCAGGAGGCAGACGTTGCGGTGAGCCGAGATCGCGCCATTGCACTCCAGCCTGGGTAACAAGAGTGAAACTCCGTTTCAAAAAAACAAAACGTAGTAAAATTGATTAAAAAAAGTCTTTCAGAGTCATCTGTAGATTCAACACAGTCCAAGAAATAATCAATAAATTTGAAGACAGGCTGATAGAAATTACCCAAATTATAACACAAAGAGTAAATGGAAAAGAAAAACAAAAAGAAAGAAAGAAGAAGAGAGCTTCCTGTATTTTTAGACAATGTCATATGGCTTAAAATGAATGTAACTAGGATTTCATAAGAGAAGAAAGAGTGAAAGAAATATAAATTAAATAAATAAATATAAATAAAGTAACTGAAGAAATAACGACTGAAAATTTCCCCAAAATAATGAAAAGGATGAAACTGCAGATCCAAGAAAGTGAAAGGACAAAAAGCAGAAAATTATCCTCTTCCACAAAGAATTTGACTAGACCCATTATACTCAAAATTCTAAAAGGCAAAGATAAACAGGAAATCTAGGAAGCAGTTAGAGAAAAAGAGACATTATTTGTTGAGAAACAAATGAGAATGAAAGCAAACTGCTCATTAGAAACTATGGAAGCCTTATGATAATGAGTGACATATTTAAAAGTGCTGAAATTTAAAAACAAAACTGTCAATTCAGCTTTCTGTAACCAGTGAAAACATCTTTCAACATGAATGAGAACTAAAGAGTTTCAGACAAACATGGAAGAAATTTATCATCAACCTAATTATACTACAAGCAATAAAAACGAAATTCCTCAGGCAGAAGGAATATGATACATGACAGAAACACAAATCTATATTTTAAAAAGTACTGGAAATGGAAATAATAGATTTAAATGAGTACCAAATGTGCTGTATGTTTATAGCATATCTAAAAGCAAACATATTACAATATTAGCATAGAGGATGGGAATTTGGAAATGGAAGTATAGGTTGTGAGATTCAATAACAGAAAGATAAATGAAAATAGCCAAACATTTGGGAACAAAGAAACACACATCTAAATAATTTATGCTTCCAAGAGGAAATTAGCAGGGAAATTATAAAATAATTTGAATTGGATGAAAATGTATATAGCTTAAATGTTTTACAAGGTTAAACATAAACTAACTAGGTAACGTAACAACATATGAAAATTGGTGAGATGCAGCTAAAGCACTCCTTAGAGGGAAATTTGTAGCATTTAATGGTCATAGAAAAAAAGAACAGTCTTAAATACATAATCAATTTTTTTGTCTTATAAAACTAGAAAATGAAATGTAAATTAAACCCCAAGCAAGCATAAGAAATAATAATCGTACAGAGTAGTGAAATTACAAACACAAAAATAAGAAAAATTACTGAAAACAAAAAGTCATTATTTGCAGAAATCAATAAAATTGATAAAACTCTAGCTAGACTGACTAAAACAAAGAAAAAGGAAAAGAAAAAAAAATTACCAATATCAGGAATGAACGAAGTGACTTCACTACAAACCATACAGATATTTAAAGGATAATAAAGGAATATTGCCAACAGCTTTACATCCATAAAATTTGAAACTTAGGTGAATGTCTTTTAAAGTTCTTGAAAGACACAAAATAGTAAACTACACTGTTGAGAAATAGATAACCTGAATCTATCTCTATTAAAAAAAATGAATTTATATTTTTAAAATCTTCTGGCAGAGAACACCTGGCCCAAATAACTTCAATGGTGAGTTCAATCAAACATTTAAAGAGAAAATATATTACAAAAACCATGTCAGAAATTTCATATATTAGGCAAGAATCATACTGGTACCCAATCAAGACAAATGCATTTCCAGAAAAGAAAAGTACAGATCAATCTACATAAAAATATTCAATTTGAATTTAACTATGTTAAAAAAAGGATAATTTATCATAGCTATTGAATGTATATTGGAATGTTAGTTTAATATTTAAAAATCAATCAATCTAATTAGCTGACTGGTTCTAATAATTTTTATTAGATTGTTTGTGATTTTTTAATTTGTACAACCTCCAAAATGGGACAGCCAGTTTGGTACACAGTAGGCCTCCTTCTCATAAGATTAAACATGTACATACAATTATGTTTCAGGTAAACTGAGCATAATGTACTGTACTAATTCATGGACTGATACCGAGGGGAAGTAGGAAAATCTTAAGAAGTGGGAGGTAAATCTATTTACATAAAGACCAGACGAATTATCTGGGCCGTATTTTTAAAAGTAATTTTTGAATGAAATTCCATATGTGAAGTCTTGATGAAAATAGATATAGCAGAAAAAAGTTGTAGCAGAAGATATAAAGAAAAGTGAAGTTCTGAATTTCTGGATATTGAGTAAATAAATAGAATAAGTAAAAATGAAGAAGCTTATATAGCTATAAAACTATTGTCAAGCTTCAGTTTGGGGTATCTAGGTTTTTGTCTTTTACATTATTTATTTTGTTAAAAATATAAAGCAACATTTTGCCAAAATGAATTATATGAAAAAGGTTATTATGTGACACAGTTATGTAGAGGTATAGGAGGTGAAGTTCAGTCTTATTGTTAGTAATCATAACTTAGAACATTCCAGGAACTTTAAATTTAAATAACTACTGGTCTCATAACATTAAAACCTCAGCAAATAACACAAGAACAGAAAACCAAACGCTGTATGTTCTCACTCCTGAGTGGGTGTTGAACAATGAGAACACATGGACACAAGGACGGGAACATCACACACTGGGGTCTGTCAGGGGGTGGGAGCTGGGGGAGGGATAGCAATAGGAGAAATACCTAATGTAGATGATGAGTTGATGGGTGCAGCAAACCACCATGGCATGAGTATACCTATGTAACAAACCTGCACATTCTGCATATGTATCCCAAAACTTAAAGTATGATTTAAAGAAGATCACTGATCAGAGATGACCATAAAATATAAAAATAATAATAAAGTTTGAAACAAAAAAGTTTATTAATCAATAATATTTACCCAACCAGTGTTGTGCTGATAAACCATCTCTCAAAACAAAAGGTTCCTAATTTGCTGATTTTCATTGTATGAATACTTCCATCATCTCTAATTTCAGTACATAATGCCATGGAGCAAAGATTTGGGAGATGTACACATTGTCCTTTTGCTAGCCTATGTGAGCCATCTCTAGTAAGGCCCTGCAGCCATCCAATGGACTTAATAAATGTGTCTTTTGTCAGTATGTACTTAAAATAACTAAGAATTCAAATATGTTTGATGTCATAGTAATTATTTTTTTAAGTTCATTGTGAAAATATTTCCAAGGATGTATTTGCCAGCAGGATTCATAAAATTTGGTCACTCTGGGAGTTTCCTTGGTGTGCTAGTTTCTAAAATGAAAAAAAAAAAAAGCTTTGGTTGGAATGTAACTATGCTGTAATTTTTCCAACATTAACTCAAAATGCAGCTTCAGCGCAGCTAGGTTCTGTTTCAAGTGAATAAGCAAGTTCTGTTATTGAATTAAAAATCAAAAAAAGCTGAACATGAGAGAGAAGGTATCATAACAATAAAGCTAAGTTAATTTTTGTCTTCCTTATTACTGACACTTCAACATATATACTTGGCTTTCTATAGAACTGAAATGCCAGCATATATCATCTAGTTCTCTTGTCTGACATCTGCTTATAATATCTTCCTCTGAATAGTAAAAATTTTGTTTGATTCTCTAATCTTTTTAAAAAGTTAATATTGTAGTATACTTCTTAAAATTACAAAGAGTTTTTAGAATGTGAGGTTAATTGAAAAGTTTAACAGACACTTTTTCTACACTGATCCCAATTTGCCTATTTTGCAATTTTGAGCATGGTCTTCTTAGTCATGTCCCTGGGCCCAAGTTAACCCACATTTCCTTCTCACTATAAAATCCTGTTGGCTTTGTCTCTATTTCTCTGAAAATATTCTCAATAACCAAGCTAAGACGTAAAGCTTTAGAACTGATTAGGTATAAAGGGAGGAAGAGATGTAGAGGCTGAATTATATGAACATAAATATATGTCACTTTAAAAAAGATAACCATGGAATTCTATGCAGCCATAAAAAACGATGAGTTCCTGTCCTTTGTAGGGACATGGATGAACCTGGAAACCATCATTCTCAGCAAACTGACACAAGAGCAGAAAATCAAACACCACATGTTCTCACTCATAGGTTGGTGTTCAACAGTGAGAACACATGGACACAGGGAAGGGAGCATCACACACTGGGGTCTGTGTTGGGGGGAACTAGGGGAGGGACAGCAGGGGGTGGGGAGTTCGGGAGGGA
>CAUYLG010016730.1:0-132652 GCA_963573385.1 Cacajao melanocephalus | reverse complement strand
TTTTTTTTTTGAAAGAAAGAAAAAGAGAGGAAAGAAAGTGAGAGTGAAAGAAAGAAAGAAAAAGAATGTATGAGAGAAAGAAAGAGAAAGAAAAAGAGGGAGAGAGAACAGGATTCTTCTTCTACAGCCCAGGCTAGAATGCAGTCTAAAAATGGGTATTAAAAACCTCTTTTATGCATTCTTAATGAACATTTAAACATGTTTATTACAATGTTAATAAAAACGATACATGCATAATCTGAATCATGCTTTAATTTAAACATGGCCACCTTTTAATTGTGTCTATCACACAAAGTGTGTATTTACAATAGAGTTGGCACTATTTACTATATTTACTATTTAGAATATTTGGAAGATATATTTACTGTAGAAAAGTGCTGCTTTAATTTCCTGACCTAATGAGAAAAAAACAAATGCTGATTAATAGGGCAGTAAAAAATTTGAGTGAAAAGATTTCAAGTCACACTGCCCAAAGGAAGATTTTGCAATAATTTTACTAGAAAAGCCATATAGTGCAGTCAATGGGAGCATTACTCTGGGATGTAAGACAATGTAGAATTCGAAAGAACCTGAACCATACAAGTAAGTATATTCATCTGGTAAGCTGTTACTTAGTTTAGTGATCCATCCCATTAATTTAATGTTGCTGATTTGAATTTATTAATATTATGATTTACATCTGTTTCCATCTGTTTAATAAATGAGTTTTTATAGTTGTTTAAATTTTAAGTATAAAGAAGCTATACTTAGTTTCACATTTATATGTATTTTAGTAGTGTATTAGATGTAATTTAAGTCAACACTGACTTAAATTTTGCTTTTCCTATTTAAGTTCTCTATTCATTAGTGAAAACACTGTTTTGAAAGAGTAAGCTTGTCTGGTATTAGTTGTACAATCTTAAAAATAAACTAGGTCTCGCAATTTTCCAACTTAGGTATTCACTTACTATATTTTGCATGTTTCTTTGTGTTTTGTATTATATGTAAATCATCTGTGGAACTGACATTTAAAAGAGAAGTCACTGTTTGTGAATCAGCCTAGTTGTTTCACTTATACACCTTTTTATAAGAGATTAGAGCATTTCTGTGTATTTAGATTTAAGAATGATTTTTTTAAAATTTGTTATGGAATGATAGTTTCTATTTCTGTTAGCTGAACTCACTTCTGTACTATTTCTGTTAGTTTAAATCACTTCTGTGTGTTTAATTTATTTCCCAGTTTTGCAATTATGAGGGTTTATGTTGACCTATATATACTAAAATTTGAATTTAAAATTTCTGGTTGCTGGAGAGGAAAAGTTCTCCTACAGAGATAATTAGGCAATATGGATGTAGTTTTTCAGCATGTGCTGTAAATTTCAGTGAGGATTGTCCTCTGTAATTGCTTTTAGCACTTTCTGATTTTGTCCTTGGCACCATGCTTTGAGTTCAGAGCACCTGAAACACATCATTCTCTTTCTTCCAAAGAAGGTCACTAGCCTTTGCCCTCTGCACTGCACAGTGTGTGAAGGAACACAATAATAATCAACAATAATATAAATAATATAGTAAAATCTCATTAAGCATTCCTCACATTTTCATGTGATTATCTTTTTTTTTATGAAAAATGATTCCATATTCTTTAACAGAGATCCAAAATAGCACTTTTGGTTTATTTGTGGGGTTCTTCCTATAACTTTTTTTTTTTTAATTACTCAGTGATATTTTCTATTTATTTGGGGAAAGAAGAAAATAAAATAATATTTTTATGTTCATATTAGAAGTTTAATGAAGTGTTTTCAATAGTGGGTTTATAAGTATTTAATATAAGAATTATTTTGAAATCATAAAAGGGTACAGTAAGTGTGAAAACATTAATTATACTTAGAGAAGTCAGAGTGGAATTGTCTTAGAAGCAAGTAAGAACTATATTTATTCTCTTATTCAACCACAAATGTATCTTAGGATAACCACAAAAAGCAGAAAACAGATCCTTTGTCCTTTGTTTATATATTTTTTAATTTTGAAGTTATTAATATAGCTTTTTATGTAACCTATTCAGCAGTTTGGAAAATACTTATTTCTTGTGAAATTTGCATTTCATAGTGATTCATTTTTCATGTAAATGATTGTGAATTTAGTTTGTTAGGTTGGATTATTTTGATTAATAATTAGAATATAAGGAATGATGTAATAGAATGGAAAATAGTATATAATTGCAAATTAAAGAGTAAGCAAAGATCTGGCTTATAAAAACAAAAAAAATATGTTAATGAAAGTGATAACTTATTTTAGTGTTAACTTATTTAAGGAGCTCAGTTAGGAAAAAAAAATTAGACATCTCAGGATATGCCAAAGCTATGGTCGAGTATTTCATATAGATAAAATCAGGTCAGAGTAAGGGGCTAATACAGGTCAGCAATGAAAGGGCAAGAAATGGGAGAAGGGAGTCTGCTAGGAGACACTGGGATGGGTTATGAGCTCCAAGCGTGATGTAAAGGCATAGTAAGAGAGAGCTCTGAACTCCTACAATCAAGCGTAGGCAATATATTAGGTTTCCTTTTAATTGCCTCAAATGGATGCAACTCTGCCTAGCCTAAGCAAAAAATAATATATTGGAAGACTATGTGAGAGTTTACAATTTCCATGAAAAGACTGGAGACCCAGACATGGAAAATGATAAATCCAAAGTAGTTACAGGGTCTAAAAAGTCTAACTGCTAGCTAGACTCACAGGAACACCTTTTCAAATTTCATTCTTATGCCATTATTTGGATTATAAGGAGTGTCCAAATATCTGTCTCAGGTTACCAATCTATCTCTTGGCTAGGGACGGGTAATACACCTAAAATAAAACATTGACTAGGTTACAAACAATAGGAAAAGAGGCAATTTCTCAAAAAAACAAAAAAGTAATTATCAAAAGAACATGAAGTGGAGGTAAACAATTAAATATACTGACAATAATATCAGCAACAAAAGGTAGAAACTGTCTAGCGCCACAGGTATTTTTACAGATACCAAAAAGCTTGTGAAGGGACAATATAATAACAATAGAAACACCATAGTCTGGGATATAATTATGTTTTTATTAAGGAATCCATTACCATTCATTGCTATTTCAGTGTCTTAATTGTGATTACTCTTTCTAGCAATGCTCCCCCACCACCAAAACTTACTGGTACTCTTTGCCAGATAATTCTCTTCTGCTGAGAGACTCACATCTTATTCTACATTCAAAAATATTTTGATTTAAGATAATACAAATTATGGTAAGTTATTGTACTTGTGGCAAGTGAGACTGGAAGCCAAATTTCAAGTAAAGAAGAGAGGATAAGGTAGACCAGACACAGATGCTTTGTTTGATCACCGGAGAGAGGCTGTCCATCACCCTGCTTATCGGTTTGGGGAAAACATTCTAAGAGGAGGTTTCAAGTCAGAGAGCTTTTCAATTAAGTGCCCTTGGCTAACTCTTTTCATAGAGAGTTACCTATTCTTTATTTCTGGTTCTCTCTAATTACTAAATGGATGTTTTCTCCTCGCTGCTAGATTTTGTGACTGCAGGAAAGGAATTATCTTTTGTATTGAGTGTAGAGAACCTCTGAAATCCTAGAAGTTTTAGTGTGTTTTTTAGAAGCTTCTTCCTTTTTTCATTCAATATGGTTTATTGAATACAATATGTCAGGCATTATGCCAATTAACAATAATTAATACTAATTTCTGAAAATCTAATTTTTCTTAACCTAGGGACCTGACAATATAGTGTTAGTTAGGATTGCATATGCTGCTTATTACATTTTGTTCAATAAATGGCAATTTTATGACTGAAATAAACCAGATACAGAAAGAAAAATACTGTATGATCTCACATATATATGGAACCTAAAAATAGTAAAATATATAGGAACAGAGAGTAGCAATGGTAGTTACCAGGAGTGGGATAGGATTATAGGGGGGAATAGCAAGATTTAAGTTAAAGGGCACAAAGTTACAATTATGTAGGATGAGTAAGTTTAAAAATGAGATCCAATATTCCCCATCTTATCGGTGGCTGATGTATCCTAAGATCCCTAGTGGATGCCTGAAATCATAGATAGTCCTGATCCCTATTAATACTATGTTTTTTCCTATACATACATAACAATAATAATCTTTAATTTATAAATTAGGCACAGTAAGAGATTAACAACAATTATAACAATATACCAGCATCATTACTCTTGCTTTTTGGGGTCGTTCAGCAAAATAAGGGTTACTTGAATATAGTCACTGCAATACTGAGACAGCCAATCTTATCAGATCTGAGATGGCCACTAAGAGACTGATGGGCATGTAGTGAAGACAGCCTGGATACACTAGAAAAAGGAACGATTTGGGTCCTGGAATGGACCCTGTGAGATCTCATCACACTACTAAGAATGGCACACAATTTAAAACTTATGAATTACTTATTTCTGGAATTTCCAATTAAAAGTTTTGAGCTACAGTTGACCTCCAGGTACTTTGAAATATCACTAATGCCTGTATCTAAGAATTCTTTTCAGCCTGGCCTTTTAGATTTCCATGGAACAGTTGTTCTCTGATTTCGGTATGTAAATTTTTTTTCCCTACTGTCATTTCACAGCTGAACAAGCCATGTGAACCTTCAGAAGCTACAGTCATAATTTAATTTCCAAATGCTTATGTTAGTGATTAAAAATACAAACTCAATAGTCTCTTGGATTCAAATCCTGACCACAATACTTGCTTTAAAATTCCTTTTGTGACTCCCATTGTGTGCCAGCTATGTGTAACCTCATGCCTGACTGATATTTACTTTAGTTGCATGTGATCTTACTCATTATAGTTCATTTTCATAAGGAGAGTGAACTATAGTTTGCCAGCAAGTTTAAAACCTGCAGTCAGTATTATGCTTCCCTGTGATAAACTTTGGTCATACCAGTGATGTAATCCATGTTTAATGGTATCAAAAACTCATAAGCAAATATTAACTCATTAACATCTTCATATATTGTTTTCACTAATACATATTCTCCTCAATTTACCAATGTAATATTTCTGCTAAAACATTATATTAATATAATTCATTTTTTTCTTTACAGTTATAATTAGGAGTTCCATCAAGTAGGTGAAAGATGGTGTTATAAAATTTATGGGAAAAGATTCCCACAAATGGAATACATGGGCATCCACCTTTAGCAGTGAGCACTGTTCACTAATATACCTACTTGCCACTTTTGTCTTCACAATTCTCTACTAACTACAGTAACTACCTTCGTGCTTTACGAAATGTGATCTGCAGACCAGAAATACCTGTCTCACTTGACAGGTATTGGGACCCCACTAGAGACCTACTGAATCAGATTCTGCATTTTATTAAGGTCTCCAGGCAACTCTTGTGCACATTTAAGTTAAAGAAGCATTACGCTAACCCTACCAAGGTGATCAGAAACTGGGAATACCATGCAGAGAGTCCTTGGGCACAATCACCATATTTAATATAGGAGCCTGTGGTTTTATGGCATAGAGTCCTTTGGATGAGGGTACGAATACCTGGACAAAGCTTGGCTTGCAGAGAAATGTGGATTCTGGAAAGGAATGGGAGTCACTCTTACATGGCTAGTCCTAGGAGTACCTGATGACCCCTTTATAACAAACTAACTGCATAGCAGACCTAAATCTTTTCTGGCTCAGAGAATATGACAGTAGTGGCTTTGGAAGCAAAGAAACCAGGAGTAGAGCAACTTTCTAATTCCTTCAGTGGAGGATTGGTGGCTTTCCAACTGGTATATTGTAGAACCACAGGAACAAATACAGGTTATTTCTACATAAGATTCCATAGCATCTTGGCTTGATTCTCATGAAACATAAGTTTATGAGGAAACACAAAAACAAACAAACAAGAAAACAATGTCATTAAGAACATTAAGAAATTATACAAAGGAAAAACAAGAAAACTAAACAGCACAAGCATCTTCTAGGAAAGAAGAACTAGGGGAGACTATTACATTGGCACTCACTCTCTCTTTCCTGAGAACCTTTATATGAGTTAAGTACAGGCTCTTGCATAGTCAAGTTAAATTTACATTTAGAAGACTGACAGTCACATAGAATACAGGCTACCATTGGAAAATAAAACTTGAAGCCCAAAAAAATTTTGAAATAGTTCAGATGTATCCAAAGTATATGTTGAGATGTATACATGGTCACAGTTTTCTCATCCAAATCTACAGAGGTGAACTGTGAACAGTCCAGGGCACTCTAAATCCATCTGCATCCTTACTTTTGAGTTTCTTTGGTCCCTCAGCTGCCCAGTTGGTGTCTCCAAGGCCACAGAAGACAGTAGGATAGGAAATGTTTTTGGTAGGACTGTGTTAGAGTGGGCTCATGACATGACCTAAATCCTGACTCTACTCTGCTCCAGATGTATATCTTCAATCTTTGCTCCATGGCTATCATGATGATTGCAGCAATTTCACCCAGCAAGCCAATACCATTGCTAACAAACCTTTAGTCTCAAAATATAAAATACAGGTCTATCTCATGGAAATTAATATTAGAAATGGAAAATAGTTATGTGTGACTAATATAATTATATGTTTCTTAATTTTTTATCTTGAAATAGTTATTTAGCACATGGAGAAATTTACTCTTTCTGTATTTGATTCAACTTTCTTGGAACAATTTTGTGCAGAACTGTACCTTCAGGTTCTAAGGAAACCTAAGGGAAAACTGTGCTTTATCTTAGAAGAACCAGTAGTTTGGGGTAGA
The DNA here is from genome assembly GCA_963573385.1 of Cacajao melanocephalus. Classification (NCBI taxonomy): domain Eukaryota; kingdom Metazoa; phylum Chordata; class Mammalia; order Primates; family Pitheciidae; genus Cacajao; species Cacajao melanocephalus. The sequence goes on along the minus strand of CAUYLG010016730.1, from coordinate 125,903 downwards.
TTTAGAGCCTTTAGTGTAAACAAAGCTGACTGATTAAATAGGTAACTTTTTAAATTTTCAATTCCCAGGGGTCGATATGGCACAGTGAACCTAGGTCTTTTCTTTGTTGTTTTTATGTGCAGGAAATCGCGCCACTAGAAATAAACCTTCTTTTCCTTAAATGGTGGTTAAAGATAATGTTTTAAAAAGATGTCTCCCTGTTATTTACTTTATAATTTTGTGATATTATGATTCCGTTGCTTATTTTGGTTACATGATTTTGTATGTATTGGGGATTTATGCTTTATTATAGATTTTGAAAAATGTAATGCTTATTTGGTTTGTTTTTAATTTTTACATTTAAGTGACATTGTTTTAACAATATAAAAAGATATCAAGAGTTTCTAGAATTTTGCATTTTATATGCATTTTATATAAAAATGTACTTGACAGATTCCCTGGGGGAATTGAAGACATATATACAAAAAAAAAATTTCTTCATATAAACTTCTTTCAAGTGACTGAGCATTATCTTATAATAGTTTTACCTCTCCTAGATTTAATTCTTTTAACCATGTTTCTTCTATCTGTTCTAACCTCAACATCATTATACTTAATTTCAAAAGTGGTACAAAATATAAATTCGCTCTTCCTTTCTTTATCATCTCTTAACATAAGTTTCCTCCTATAAATAGTAGGTGCTCTTATGTACTCTATGAAATAGAAATCTTAGAAAGTAAAACGTTCTTATGTATCCTTAGCCTAATCTCATACTCTGTAGAAACATTCCTATATCATATCCATCACACATAATCTGGCTTCTCTTGAACACTTTCAAGAATGACTGTTATTATTGGGAAATATTTCCTGGACTAAACTTCACCCTGCATTTTCATATTGTTAACATTTTTTTCTCAAGCTTATAATCTGCATCTTTAGAGAAGCTTAAGGCTCAATCCATATAATAACCCTTCAGGTATTTTTAAATTGTCAACATTTTATTCCTAAAGACTTTATGTTTTCTCTCTGCCAGAAATCACTACAATGTTTTTCCCATTCATAGTTTCTAGATCTTTTATTATCTTCCTGCTAATCCTTGTTTGGCTTCTCCCTGAATGTTGGTTACTTTTGTAAAGAGTAGAGATTTTACAGATATAAAGACTTTGTAAATTGTCTGAAAACCAGAAAAGAACCTTTCCTAGGTTCTGAATCTCCCAAATTATATTTCATCACATTTATATTAGTGTGACCCAAGTTTAAGTACGTTACTTAGCCATACTTTTATTTTATATTGTAATGATTGTTTAATCAATAAATATATTAAAATCTTGTTCATATAAAATACTATTTAGGCAAGTATCCATTCATTCATGCATGAGCAATTTAGTTAGCTGAATGTAAATCAAGGCTTTATATTTATCAAAGCTGATACTCATTTTGTTAATATGCTTTCATAATTTTCATTTACAAAAATTATTTTAAATGTCTTATTCTATTTTCTAATATGTTAGCAGCTTCCCTGAGACGTGTGTTATCTACCTTTTGGTGACCAATGAATGGGACAGCATTAAATTATATCCCAAAGAATCTCTCTCCAGGACTATGTAAATTACATATGTAGATAATAACAAAATAGATTAATTAGCTAATACTATTTGAGTGCACAATTTCAACCACTTATAAATTTACCGAGGTGTATGTTTTCATAGCTGACACAAGATATTTTTACTAAATATCTTGGCAAATCAAGATAATCAATTTCTATTATATTTAACTTATGTAGCATCTAGCATCAAAACAGGAAATATTTAGTATCATTTAGTCTTACTAAATTGAATCTAGTTTCTGAAGACAATTTCTGTGATTATATAAGATTATACTGTATATGAAAAAGGTTTTATAAAATTTGAAGGTATTATGGATTATAAGGGATTACTGAGGGTTGAAAAAATAATCTGTTTAATAATAGTCTATCCTAGAATTTTTTGAAAACATTAAACAATAAGATAATTAGTTTTAAAGATCTTCAACAACTCCTAGGAAAAGAACTAGTAATAATGAATGTCAATAAATATATATAGAATTAATGTCTGAATGCCTGTTGATTGTGATGAAGTTCCAACTAAAGAAGGATTTAGGGTTACATTAATTTAGGTGTGAATTTTAACTTTGCTAGTTACTTACATTGTGAATCCTGAATAATTTACATAACTTTTCTGAGCATCCTCAACGTCCTCACTTGTAAAATGTGTTAATATCGCCTACCTTAGGGGATTAAGTAAAATAATATATATGAAATCAATAAAAATAACACAAAATTCTTCATTTCTTTCTTTTACCTCATCTCTCCCTCCAGTAAATAAAGGTGAAATGAATTAATTGCCTTGTGCCTTAGTACATTGAACACAAAACCAATTCATTTGAATTAGGTCAGGCAAAAGTTCAGTCATTTGGCTACTAGTATCCATTGATAATGGAAGTATTATGGTGTGTATTTTTTCACAGGGGCCATTAGACTGTAGGTCATTTGGATGTCATTAGGAGAAAGAATGATGATCTTGAATTGGATAGAACATTTCGTGCTTTCTCATGCCGTGCCCTTTACTCTTTCCCTTTTTAAGAGAAAGTCTGCAACAAAAGAATTTTTAAACTACATTCTAATAATATTCTTCTATATTGGAACAAAAAATGACAAATATACAAATAAATTCACACTATGGAAAAAGGTGGTGGGGCAGGGGTAACGACTATGAGAAAATAAACAGTCAAAACAGCAAATATGTTCCTAAAGTAAAAAAAATTAAATATAGAATGACTAAAGATTTCAGCAAGCTATGAGAAAGCTAAGGATTTCTTTTCTTCTCTGTACATGCTAAAGCCACTTATTTTCTGTTTAATTCCCACTACACTTTATTACATAGCAGTAGACACTTTTGCTTTCTTTAAACATTTTAATCATTTACTACAAGTTGACTCTAGATGTCTGTTCAGAAATTATGCAACAAAACAAGAACTCATGCCCATGATGTTTTTCAGATGGTTGCAGACCTTTATGGTGCAATTATCTAAGTTAATGAAGGAATAGAATCAGACAGCTAATCTTGAAAGTACATAATCAAAAATTTACTGGGTAATATACTATTTTTAAGAAACTGAAATAAGAGCCAAACGATGCACATCTAGTTTTTTTTAAATCAGTAATTATTTGTGGGTACATTATTTAAATTATTGAAAGTTACTTAGCCCCAATTGTCTCAGTTTTTTAAAATCCAAGAGTTATACTGTTTTATACAACCAACATACTCTTGAGTCTATGATTACATTAGATTTTTCAAAGTGACTATGTTAATATATTTGAATATAACTTTCTTATTTATAATTTATTTCAAAATATCTCTACCACCCTATCCCATCTCCTAGAACAATTTTCTCCCATTCCTCATTAATATTGAATATGGACAGAATCACTTCTTAGAGTAATTCAAGTTATCAGCCTAAGAATTGACTACATTATAACTTGCTATCATTTTCTCCCTATGATTTACATAGAACTGGGAAGCCTATTTGCTAGTTAGTTTCAAAGGCCTTTCAAGGTCATTCTGGGCTACTGATTATGTTAGGAATGAGAAACTTAGGCCATAAATATCTCTCAAAAGTCTTGTGGTAGTAAAGTATGTTATTATTTGCACAAAAGTTTTATGTTTGCTGTAGGTGTAGCAACTCAAACTTCATTCCATCTGGAATTAGTCATTCACAAAATTTGCCATGTATCAAATAATGTGTTGACTCTATAAGGACCCAACACTTGCCTCACATTTACTGAGGAGTAAGATACAGATGGTTGCATTTCTTTTTCAATATTTTTATTGTGATAAAATATACCTAATATAAAATTTATCATTTCATATTTATAATTATGCAATTTAATGGTATTAATAACAGTACATTCATAAGTTTTACAACCATAATCACCTTCCAACTAGATAAATCTTTTTATCCTGTAAAACTAAAACTGTATATGCATTAAACAATAACTTCCATTTCCTCTCTCCCACAACTTAAAGCAACCACCATTCAACTTTGTCATATGATTTTGACTATTCTGAATACCTCACACAAGTAGGATCATACAAAAATTTTTTGACTTGCTTATTTCACTCAGCATAGTATCCTCAAGGTTCATCTATGTTGTAGCACATGCGAGAATTTCCTTCTTTTTGAAGCTGAATAATACTTCATGGTATGTATATACCACATTTTGTTGACCCATTCATCCATTGATGAACACGTGGGTTGCTTCTATATTTTGGTTCTTGTGGATAATGCTACAATGAAGTGCAGCTATCTATTTGACATTCTAGCTCCATTTCCTTTGGATATATATCCAGAAGTTGTATGACTGTTTCATATACTAGTTCTATTCTTAATTTTTTGAGGAACTTCATTACTGTTTTTCATACTGGCTATATGAATTTATATTTCCACCAACAATGTTCAAGAGTTTCATTTTTTCCACATCCCATGAACACTTTTCTTTTGTTTTTCTGGTAATAGAAAATTTAACAGGTTTAAGAAGATATCTCATTGTGGTTTTAATTTACATTTATCTGATGATTAGTGATATTGAGCATCTTTTCATGTGTTTAATGGCTATTTGTGTATCCTCTTTGAATAAATTTCTATTCAAGTCTTTTGCTGTTTTTGTTAGAGTTGTTTATTTGGTTGTTGAGTTTTAGGAGTTCTCTATATATTCTCAGCATTAACAGCCTTTCAGATATAATATGTGCAAATGGTTTCTCCCATTCTGAGGGTTTTAAAAAATGATGTTCATATTAATTTTTTACATTTTTTTAAATTTTAGATTCAGGGGATACATGTGCATGTTCATTACATAATGAACATAATGTTCATATTGCATAATGGTGGGGATTGGGCTTCCAGTGTACCCAAAACACAAATAGTGTTGTACCCAGTAGGTAATTTTTCAACCCTCACCCTCTAGCACCCTCTCTTTTTGGAGTCCCCAGTGCCTACTATTTTTAGCTTTGTGTCCATGTGTAGCCATTGTTTAGCTCCCACTTTTAAGTGAGAACATGCAGTATTTGATTATTTTGTTCTGAGGTATTTTGCTTGGGTTTCCAGCTCCATCTATGTTGTCACAAAGGAAATGATTTCATTTATTTTTTGCAGCCACATAATATTCCATGGTGTGTATATACAACACATTTTTAATCTGATCAACCATTGATGAGCACTTAGGTTGGTTCCACGACTTTGCTATTATGAATAGTGCTGTGGCCCCAATCAAAAGACACAGATTGGCAAATTGGATAGAAAGCCAAAACCAATCAGTGTGCTGTACCCAGGAAACCCATCTCACATGCAAGGATACACAAAGGCTCAAAATAAAGGGATGGAGGAAGATTTACCAACCAAATGGAGAGCAAAAAAAATAGAAGCTGCAATTTTCATCTCTGATAAAACAGACTTTAAACCAACAGAGATCAAAAGAGACAAAGAAAGACATTACATAATGGTAAAAGAATCAATGCAACAAAAAGAGCTAACGATCCTAAATATATATGCACCCAATACAGGAGCACCCAGATACATAAAGCAAGTTCTTAATGACTTACAAAGAGACTTAGACTCCCACACAATAATAGTAGGAGACTTTAACACCCCATTGTCAATATTAGATCAACCAGACAGAAAATTAGCAAGGATATCCAGGACTTGAACTCAGACCTGGAACAAGAAAACCTAATAGACATTTACAGAACTCTCCACCCTAAATCCACAGAATATACATTCTTCTCAGCACCACATCACACCTACTCTAAAATTGACCACATAATTGGAGGTAAATCACTCCTCAGCAAATGCAAAAGAACGGAAACCATAACAAACAGTCTCTCAGACCACAGTGCAATCAAGTTAGAACTCAGAATTCAGAAGCTAACCCAGAACCACACAGCTTCATGGAAACTGAACAACTGGCTCTTGAATGTTGACTGGATAAACAATAAAATGAAGGCAGAAATACAGATGTTCTTCAAGACCAACAAGAACAAAGACACAACATACCAGAATCTCTGGGAAACATTTAAAGCAGTGTCTAGAGAAAAATATATAGCAATAAAAGCCCATATGAGAAGGAAGGAGAGATCTAAAATCGACACTCTATCATCAAAATTGAAAGAGCTAGAGGAGCAAGATCAAAAAAACTCAAAACGTAGCAGAAGACAAGAAATAACTAAGATCACAGCAGAACTGAAGGAGATAGAGACACAAAAAACCCTTCAAAAAAATCAATAAATCCAGGAGCTGGTTTTTTGAAAAGATCAACAAAATAGACCACTAGCCAGATTAATAAAAAAGAAAAGGGAAAATAATCAAATAGATGCAATAAAAAAACGATAAAGGGGATATCACCACGAATTCCATAGAAATACAAGCGATCATCAGAGATTATTATAAACAACTCTATGCACATAAACTAGTAAATCTGGAAGAAATGGATAAATTCCTGGACACTTGCCTCCTCCCAAGCCTAAACGAGGAAGAAGTCGAAACCCTGAATAGACCAATAACAAAGTCTGAAGTTGAGGCAGCAATTAAGAACCTACCACCCCAAAAAAAAACCCAGGTCCGGATGGGTTCACAGCCGAATTCTACCAGACGAACAAAGAGGAGCTAATACCATTCCTTCTGAAACTATTCCAAACAATCTAAAAAGAGGGAATCCTTCCCAAATCATTTTATGAGACCAACATAATCCTGACACCAAAACCTGGCAGACTCAGCAAGAAAAGAAAACTTCAGGCCAATATCCATGATGAACATTGATGCAAAAATCTTCAAGAAAATACTGGCAAACCGATTGCAACAGCACATCAAAAAGCTTATCCACCATGATCAAGTAGGCTTCCTCCCAGGGATGCAAGGCTGCTTCAACATATGCAAGTCTATAAACGTAATTCACCACATAAACAGAACCAAAGACAAAAACCACATGATTATCTTAATTGATGCAGAGAAGGCCTTCCACAAAATTCAACTGCCTTTTATGCTAAAAACCCTCAATAAACTAGGTATTGATGGAACGTATCTCAAAATAATAAAAGCTATCTATGACAAACCAACAGCCAATATCATACTGAACGGGCAAAAACTGGAAGCATTCCCTTTGAAATCTGGCACTAGACAAGGTTGCCCTCTCTCACCACTCCTATTCAATATGGTACTGGAAGTTCTTGCCAGAGCAATCAGCCAAGAAAAAAAAATAAAGGATATTCAAATAGGGAAGGAGGAAGTCAAATTGTCTCTATTTGCAGATGACATGATTGTATATCTAGAAGACCCCATCATCTCAGCTCAAAATCTCCTGAAACTGATAAGCAACTTCAGCAAAGTCTCCGAATACAAAATCAGTGTGCAAAAATCACAAGCATTCCTATACACCAGTAACAGACTTAAAGAGAGCCAAATCAAGAACGAACTGCCATTCACTATTGCTACAAAGAGAATAAAACACCTAGGAATACAACTAACAAAAGATATGAAGGACCTCTTTGAGGAGAACTACAAACCACTGCTCAACGAAATAAGAGATGACACAAACAGATGGAGAAACATTCCATGTTCATGGTTAGGAAGAATCAACGTCATTAAAATAGCCACACTGCCCAAAGTAATTTACAGATTCAGTGCTAATTCCATCAAGCTACCAATGACCTTCTTCAGAGAAATGGAAAAAACCATCTTAAACTTCATGTGGAACCAAAAGTGAGTCCGCATAGCCAAGTCAGTTCTAAGCAAAAAGAACAAAGCGGGAGGCATCACACTACCGGACTTTAAACTATACTACAAGGCTACAGTAATCAAAACAGCATCATACTGGTACTGAAACAGAGATATAGACCAATGGAACAGAACAGAGGCCATGGAGGCAGCACCGCACATCTACAACCATCCGATCTTTGACAAACCTGACAAAAATAAGCAATGAGGAAAGGAGTCTCTGTTTAATAAATGGTGTTGGGAAAACTGGCTAGCCATGTACAGAAAGCAGAAACTGGACCCCTTCCTGACACCTTACACTAAAATTAACTCCAGATAGATTAAAGACTTAAACATAAGACCTAACGCCATAGAAACCCTAGAAGAAAACCTAGGCAAAACCTTTCAGGACATAGGTGTAGGCAAGGACTTCATAACTAAAACACCAAAAGCATTGGCAACAAAAGCCAAAATAGACAAATGGGACCTAATCAAACTCCACAGCTTCTGCACAGCAAAGAAACGGTCATTAGAGTGAATTGGCAACCAACAGAATGGGAAAAAATTTTTTGCAATCTACACATCGGACAAAGGGCGAATATCCAGAATCTACAAAGAACTAAAACAGATTTACAAGAAAAAACAAACAAGCGCATTCAAAATTGGGCGAAGGATGTGAACAGACACTTTACAAAAGAAGACATACATGAGGCCAACAAACATATGAAAAAATGCTCATCATCACTGGTCATTAGAGAAATGCAAATCAAAACTAAATTGAGATATCACCTCACGCCAGTTAGAATGGCAATCATGAAAACATCTGGAGACAATGATGCTGGAGTGGATGTGGAGAAATAGGAACACTTTTACACTGTTGGTGGGAGTGTAATTTAGTTCAACCATTGTGGAAGACAGTGTGGTGATTCCTCAAGAATCTAGAAATAGAAATACCATTTGACCCAGCAATTCCATTACTGGGTATATACCCAAAGAATTATGAAGACATATGCATACATGTGTTCATTGCGGCACTGTTTACAACAGCAAAGACCTGGAACCAACCCAAATGTCCATCATTGATAGACTGGATAAAGAAAATATGGCACATATATACCATGGAATACTATGCAGCCTTAAAAAACGATGAGTTCCTGTCCTTCATAGGGACATGGATGAATCTGGAAACCATCATTCTCAGCAAACTGACACAAGAACAGAAAACCAAACAGTGCATGTTATCACTCATAGGCAGGTGTTGAACAATTAGAACACGTGGACACAGGGAGAGGAGCATCACACACTGTGGTCATTTGGGGGTGGCTAGAGGAGGGACAGAGAGGGGTGGGGAGGGTGGGGAGGGTGGGGAGGGATAAAGAGGGGAGAAATACCAGATAGAGGACATGGGGGGATGAAGGCAGCAAACCACCTTGCCATGTATGTACCTATGCAACAATCCTGCACAATTTGCACATGTACCCCAGAACCTAAAGTACAATAAAAAAAGATATTACAATATAAAAATAAAACCACATAATCCTTGATAAAAATATGAGTAGTTTTCTTTAAAACCTGGGTCTGCAATAAAGAAAAATTATAAATGTACTACCTAAAATAGCCTCAAGAATATGTCACATGAAAAGTCAAAATAATAAATGACAAATTGGAGTATATTTGCAATGTACTCCAAAGATAAAGATTTAACATTATTTTTACAAAATAATTTACAGCTTTTAAAAATGTATTTTTAAAATGTATTTTTAAAAGTTGTAAATTATTTTGTAAAATGACCATCATAAAACCAACTAACCAACCAAACAAAAATACACTCAGTCTCTCTTATAATAATGGAAACATGGAACAAAATTACATAATGATACTCTTTCTCACCTATTAGACTGTTGGCAGATTGACAACATACTATGTGTGTAGCCCTGTGAGGAAACAGCCAGTCTCTTACATTACTGGGATTTTAAATGGTATCCCTCTATGGAGAGACATTTAGCAATATATAACTTAATTATGTATGCATTTACCCATTGACTCAACAATTCTGCTTCCAGAAAAGGAATTCAGTCATATTTTAATGTTAATCATTATAACAATATTTATAAAAGCAAAATATTGGGAGTATCCTTAATTCTTATCAAGAGGTTGGGTAATCTATAATACACTCCACGCAATGGAGTACTAACTTTAAAAAATAAACAAGAAATATTGTGAGTATCGTGTGTGTGTGTGTTAATCTGTGTGCAGAGAGAGTTTAGTGCTTTAGAAATGAAGTATCATAAGGTTGATGATTTACTTCAAACAGCTCAATCAAAAAATATGATGATGGATGGATAGATTGACAGGCAGGTAGTTAGATAAAATGATAGATTTGTGGATAGCTATATCTATATATCCGTGTACCTAAATTTATTTTTTATCTAGAAAAGCAATGAATAAGTGTGCAAAACATTGACAATTGTTGAACCTAAGTGGAAGGGTATAGAAGTGTTTGTTGCATTTAGGTTGAACCATATAGTTCATAAAACTGCTGCTATTTGAACATTTTTACCTATAAAAATAACAGTTTCATGTGTTCGACCTAAATGCAAATACTCTTCACCTAACACACTAATGGTTTTGTAAGTTAGAAATAGTTCACTATTAGGAGTTTTATACACTTTCACTTATTCTATTCCATTTTTTAAGGAAAAACATTTTCAAATAAAATGTTGGCAAAGATAAGAAAATGCATTTTCTCAAAAAAGTCTTAATATGCTTAAATTCATAGAAAGGCAATGAAGAAAAAAGGAGAGATAACATTTTTTAAGGATTGACTACGTTGTAAGAATCACTCTATAATTCCTATGTCCTAGGAACCCAGGAACCTTCATCTTTACATGTAAGAAAATGTGTTCAAATAAATTAAGAAAGTCTGATAAGTTTCCCTGGTTTGAAACATTTACACAGATAACAAGTGACAAGAAACTATGCCCATAACATTATGAAAGTAAATATATTCTCTATTCATTTTTAAAATGCAGACTGGAAAATAGCATGCTTGATGATAAAAACATAAAACTGAAACAAGCTTGGGGAATTTTTACATTTTCAATGGCAACTTTTAGTGTATGATTTGTAATTAGATACAACTTCTTCTAAATGTTTTTTAAAAGCCTTTTATGCAATTTAATTTTTAATCTATTGATCTTTATTTATGTTCACTACATTTCTAATATTTAAAGCAATGTTTTGGTTTTTCTGAGAGAACCATCAAAAAGTCCTTTATTGACAAGAAGTTCCTGGTTAAAAAAAAAAAAAAACACTCTGTTTTACTCACTGGCCATCTGCCTCTCCCCTCCACTCTCTGCCTTTTTACCTACAATACTCCAAGTACATTATATTAGCCTCCAGTCAGAGAAATGTAGTCTGCTGATAAAACACTGAGTGTCATTTACCATCTGGCTATTCTTTCATGGTTTAAGAAGTGCACAGTTTCTTTTTTTGTCATCAAACTTTTTTTTTCAGTGTTAAAAGAAGGTCTTCTAGTAGTACAAAGAAATGCTGTCATTCTTACAGAATCTGAAGTGTCAAGCAGAGAATATACATTTTAGCTTACTTACCAAAATTATATAGTTATAAGATTCTGGCATACTCTGTCTCTGTGTACAGGTGGCTAATTTGCAGACACGGCGTGGGTGGTGCTGTAGAAAATAGCACAGAAAGAGGAAAGCAGGTCATACCAGCCTCAACCTAATACAGGGCTTTTCAGCACTTTTCTCCAAGCTGGGGGTTAATAAAAACCACTAAAATCATTTGTAATTTTATAAAAGTCTTAATTAGGTAAAACTCTCTCTTCTGAAAGTTAGCTATATTTTAAAAGCGTAAAGTATTATAAAAAGATATGTTCCTTATGAATGCAGTACACTTCATACTAATTTTGATGTGTTTTTAAGTTAAAAATAATGAGCACAAAAATTGGAGAGGATTATTTTGCATTGAATAAACTTACAGCCATAAAAAAAATAATGAGCACATTAAAAATTTGAAAGTTCCATGTTAATGTAGTGTTAGTTAGCATGGGAACCCATGATGCAGAAAGGCCGGTAAACGTCAAGATTGGGAAGACAAATCTTTGCATAAAATCGTGAAAGAATGACTGGGCCATATAAACACGGAGAAGGCAGAGGGGGAAAATGACACTCTCTAAGATTATCTGCTTGAAAAGGGGGGCATTCAGAATTTTCTTAGTAGAAGGAGTGAGGAGAAATTGAATTCGATTGAAAGTTACTTGGATAATAACATAAATAATAATATTTAACACATCAAGGAACCCTAAAAAAAGTAATTGCTCTGAGATAAGTTATGGATTAATGAAAATGCAGCCATTTAGTTACACCCAAGTAGCCGTGGCTAAACAGCACTTTAGTTTTTGACTGTGCAAGCTTAATGTGCAGTCACTTTATTTTCTTTTTAAAAACTTTCATCTCTCACAACACAGAGGTCTTCTAAGGAGGCCTTAGGGATTACATGGTTAGTTGCACAATTTCCGTATCTGGAGATTTGGGAGTTTTATGGAGCTTTGTTTTATTGCTGTTAGTTGTTTATGCTTTGTGTGTGTGTGTGTGTGTGTGACTTTCATTGTTGCCTGCCAGAATGCAATGCATCATAGGTATTGACAATGCTTCTTTGCATTACCAGCTCTGATCACAGTGTCCAAAATGCTCTCATTTATAAGGGATGCTCTTCTCGTCCCAGACCGTCAGTGGCTATGACTAAGTCCCGTAGTAATAAAAATGCAAGACTTTCCACATTTTAATGTTACATAAAGTATTAGGAATAGCAATATTAAAAAAAAAAAAAACAGCATCAATCACCTATTGCATAGCAGGTGATGAACTCTGGAGAATCAGAGGCTATCTTAAGTTGGCCAGGGGGCCTCACTGGGCTCCAGTTGTAAGTTCTGAAGAGGCAACTTCCTTCCTGAGGCATCCCTTTTAGACACTCATCTTAGGTCATAGAGTAGTGCTTTTTCATCAGATTATCAACCCTGACCACCATTCCTTCCCTCTTTATCTCTAACAGGAGAATTTCAATTCATCCTTAAGGCCAGCTCCCATCATGTGGAAAAATTTAATCCCATAGCACATAGAGCATAAGAATGTTAATTGATTGGTTAACTCCCTTGGCAATGGAAACACTATTTTGTGACTTAAGCACTTCACATCCATAATTTTGTAAATTATAAAGTAAATAGGCACACCTTTGAAGAATCTAGAAAAATACATACTGACTTTGCTTTTGTTTTCTATTTCCTCCCCAGAATTTATCTCTGAATTTTTTTGAGTTATATTTTCCTTCTGTCATGTGGATATTCTCATAAGAACTTATAATTAAATATCTCTTCAGCTTTGTAACTAAAGGAGCTTGAAGCAACATATAGCAATGCACCCAATTTCCATTAAGTTGCCTTGCTTACAGCTTTTAACATAAACAGAATAACATATTTTCCTCAAGCAATTTGCATATGTTTTCTTCAATTTACAACTTCAAGAAGCTGTATATGAAATTCATATATGAGCTGCTTGCCAGTCTTCTGTAAATCCAGAATTTGTAAAGCAATTAGATTTTCTTTTACTTGACAACTAAATTTTATTTTAATCTAAAAAGATGTTTGACTACTCTTCAAGAAATTTTATGCATGCAAAGAAGTTATCATTATCCACATTAAGGAAACAAGTTCACCAAAGTGCTATAGTCATTGTGTCTGAATACATTTAAAATATTTACACTGTAATTCCTTTTACGAAAGAAAGTTCTAAAGAGATAAATTTAAGGGAGGAAATATATTAAAAGTAAAAATTGTGTTCATAACTTATTTTTAAGTTATATGTATAGACATGAAGATTGTATTAAATTCTCTGCAAACTTAAATGTATGCTTGTCATAAAAATTACTTAAAAATGTGTTTTAAATATCTACTATGCAGATCATAAAACTTAATACTTACAAGTCTTTTTCTGAAAACTAATTTTAAAAATTGGATACTTTTATGTTTTATTGTTTATTTTAAAATATAAGCCCTTATGAAAACTAAAATTTATTTTGAAATACATTATTCATTAAAGCAATTTTAGTAGACATTCATCCTTTAAAACATTCATTCTTGAATTAAATATATATTACCATATTTGATTCCAAATATTTTACAAATACATGAATGCTTCTGAGAAAAATTTTAAGGCAATATGAAATATTTAAAAATGTATTTGGACAAATATCTAGTAAATGCTTCAGTAGATCATGTAGTTGAATAATTTGCATATGGATGCTTTTATCTTTTAAAAATTTTACTTTTCTTTTCCTCAGTAAGTTAGCTACCAAGTTAATTTTAAGACTGAGAAAAGCAACCAACTAGGAGTCCCAGGCTGTTGAGTTATGGTGTTGTTATTATATCTGGAAACTAAGGCACACTTTCTTCCTTTCCTACTTGCTGACCTATAGTGCTAGATGACTGAAATGCCCACCATAGTTATTTTCCTTCCTGGCCAATTAAGTAGAACACCTCTGTTAAAATAATATACTTTTGAACCCTGGACTACCTGATAAATACATGAAAATCATAAATACTTAGAGGGGTTTACTTGGCTTGCCATAGGACATCAAAGGGTCTAATAAAGTTCAATAATCTTCCTCTTTTATGGCTGCATCCTTAAAAGCACAAAATGCCAAATCCAATGAGATTAAAATAGAATCTGAGATAAGTCTAGACAAAGGGCAGAGGTGGGCATGACAATCTGATCCTTTTAGTAAGTCGTCCTCAGCTTATGCTTTTCCTTGTTTTTAATTTCTTTCTCTTTCTTTATTTTTTGTTAATTATAAAGTTGTATCAGGATGTATAATGGGTAGATAAAATATTAAAGTTGTTATGCCTGAAACCTATCATAACATTGTGTAAGTTTCGTTCAGTCAGGATTGGCCTGTATATGGCCTGGCTTCTATTGTGTTGAAAATTCTATAAGGACAATCACACTTCCATAAATTCTAAATACTGATTATTCCCATCATTGCCAATGCTGAGTCCTGAAGTAATATTATTTTTATTCAAAGGTGCAATTGACAGAGATTTAGATCATACTAATAATTTTACAATTAACAGCAGTATCCTAATGAACTCTGTCTCACAAGAAACAATGACAACTTTGGGTGGAGACAAAGCTAGACAGAGGAGATTTATTCAGAAACAAGTAAGTATGAATGTACACGAATATGGAAGTTTTTAAAAATATTAAAATACAGAAAAATATTGTAAAAGACAATCTCTCTCATATTTAAATATAAAAACTTTTCAATATTATCTTTCTTTCAACTCTGACCTTTTCAATCCTAGGCTGAGGCTAGCTGCCACAAAAACATATCCTTAATAATCACCTTAAAATTTAACTTTGCCACAAAATTTTTAATGTTCATAGATATCAGAAAGGAAATAAATGCTAAATCTAAGGAGTCAAAGAAATTAACAAATATTTTATTAAGTATGTATCTTAATTATCATCATCCCATCCAACCCAGTTCTCTTGAGTTTGTAAGAAATAACCTGAATATTTTTGCAACTGAAAAATCAAGGGCAACTTGGGAGTAAATAAATATTCATCTGTCAGATTATTTTTTATCTTTGGCACTGGAATGCTATTGACATTTATCACAGAATCTCTACAAGAATCTATTATCCTGTTGTACAGGATTTGTGAAGGATCTGTTACTCTTTTGCTGTGAAGTTCAGAATGTTAATGAGGAGATAGAAGAAAAAAATCATTTAGATAAGAAATTTAAAAATAGGAGATTATGGCAGAGAAAGCCATTTATTTGTTCTAAGAATAAAAATAAAATAAAATAAAATATTTAAATATGTGATTAAAACAATATTGAATGTTTTTATTGACTAGCATAAGATGCTAAGATACAGTCTAAAATTCCTTTGCAGGTTTTCCTAGGAGTTAAAAAAAAAAAGATAGTAAGGCATCTACTTTAAAAATAACTTCGGCTAAGGTGCAAGTAGACTAAATAACCTCTCAATGTCCTTTTGTTCTAATATTTAAATAACTATTTTAAATGAAATCAAGAATTAAATACCTGCTATGACTTATAATATCTTAGTGCAGTGACCTAGGCTGTGTAACTCAATATCTATGAGTATTAATCTATTTTAACTAGATAGGAACAGGAAAAAAATGAATTGCAAAACATGTTAATGAGATCAAAGGTCTCAATATATCTTGCATGTTTCTGAGATCCAGAGGTCAAAATCTAGAAGGAAGAGGAATGAAGTGGAGAAAACTGAAAAAGAGCATGATTCAGAGTTTAGCCATTAAATGTAGATACTGTGGATGACGGACTAAATTTAATTGTATTTTACTGTATATGTTATGAGAATAAACATTAGTTGGAAGAGCTCTTTTCTGTGGGTCTTTTTAACTGAACAAAGTTGCATTTTAATCTGAATAAAGATTTTATTTACTTAATATGACCCAAAAATAGCCAATTCCAATGATAAAATGATCCTCTGAATAACAGTGTTAGCTAATTGAAATTTTAATCCTTACAAAAGAATAAGTACCACTGATATTGATTGCAGTCCTTCACACTAATTATCAAGTGCATTTTTTAAAACTATAGTATTTCAAGATTCTTCTTGAGTCATCATCTGTCTCATAAGCCAATATAAAAAGAAGCATGAAACTTCAATTTTCAGACATAGATCTGTAATAAATGCATTAATTAATTCAGAAAGTCACATTAAAAATAATATGGGAAATAGTTCACAACTTGATCTTTGTATTAATTTCCTTTAAATTGATCTGATTTTATTATTTTTACTATGTTACTAGTTACAATGATATGTTTTGACATTTAAAAAGCATTAAACAATAACTAGAATTTGAAAAAAGAATTTGTAGGGAGAAAGCTATGCAAGTAAAGAGACTATCAACTTAAATGTGTGTGTGCGTGTATGTGTGTGTGTGGCATGTATGGATGTGTGTGTGTGTGTGTGTGTGTGTGCACCTGCACCACATACATTTTATCATTAAGAATTCCTTCCATAGAATGTTCTCTAAACTGGCAAGAAATACTATGGCCCTAAAAGTATCTTTTAACTTCAGTCCAACTTCATACATGCCTAACAACCAAGAATTCTGCTTCCCTACGCATTTTTTCTCTCTGCTTTTAAATTTTGCAATATCCAAATATTATCTCATTCATTTATTTCTATATACGTAGGGCTGGCAGTATCCACATCTACATCTCTTTGCTTCATTTCTTTTGCACAAACAAATCTCTGCTTTCTTACAACCTGAATATAACAGCTACTCTACTGTAGTCTGCTATTTCTATTTCTTGTTCAAAGTCAGTAACTGATACCACTGATTAACTCTGTGCTCTGTGCCAGACATTGTTCTTTTTCTTTACACGTATTGTCTACGTATTCACAGTAATTGTTTCATATAGGCACTATTATTATTTTTAATTCATAGGTGAGAAAACTGAGATGCAATGGTATTTAAGTAAGTGGACCAAGATTACTTAGCCAGTAAGGGGTGGAGCCAAGAATTGGAACCAAGGCAAAGTTTAATTTCTTGCTTCTGTCTATTCCACTGCACACTATACTTCAGACTACTTTCTTTGAGCACACTGCAAACATAACTTCAATAGAAAGATTAAAACTTCAAACTTAGCAAGTGATTGACCATGAGTTCTAACTTTGAACCTGGAAAAGAGTTAATTTTCCACATTCACATCTAGACCATTGTGCTGACACATTTAGCATAATGCTTTCAGAAGTTGCACTCAGTTCTCATCTAGAGTAGGGCAGAGCAAGATGGCCTAATAGAAGGCCCACTGATTGTCCTTATTGCAAGACCAACAGTTTAACAACTATCTACAAAAAAGAAGCACTTTTATAAGAACCAGAAATCAGGTAAGCACTCCCAGCACCTGGTTTTAACTTCATATTGCTGAAAGAGGCATTGAAAGGGTAGGAAGGAGTCTTGAATTATAAATATTACCCCGTTCCACATCCCCCCAGCAGTGTCGATGTTGTGTTGACAGAGATTCTGTGTGATTGAGAGAGGAAGAGCCCAGCAATTGAAAGACATCTCCATAAACTCAGTGCTGCCCTGCCACAGCAGAACACAAAACCACATGGATCTCAGCTGATGACCACCCACAGTGGAAGAATTTGGACCAGCCCTAGCCACAGGGTACTTGCTCATCCCAGTGGTCAGAACTTCCGACATTCCTCACCATAGTGAGCTAAAGTACTGTGGGACACTAAATAAACTTGAAAGGCGGTCTAGGACTTAAGGACTGCAACTCCTAGGAAAGTTTCAGTGCTGAACTGAGGCCAGAGCCAGTGGACTAGAGAGGCATGTGACCTACTTAGACACAAGCCAGGGTGGATAAAGGAGTACCACCCTTCTGTCAACCCCAGGCTCATGGCTCCAAAAGAGACCTCTCCCTTCCACTTGAAGAGAGGAAAAGGAAGAATAAAGAGGACTTTACCTTACATCTTGAATACCAGCTCAGCCACGGCAAGATAGGACACCAATCAGTCATAAGGCCCCTTTTCCAGGCCATAGCTTCTGGATGACATTTATAGAAATACCCTCACCATAAGGAAACCCACTACCTTGAAAGGAAGAACCTAGTCCTGGCAGGACTCATCACCTGCTGACTAAAGAGACTTTGGACCCTGAATACCATCAGTGATACCCAGGTAGTACACTGTGGGTCTTGGGTGGGACTCTGAGACTTGCCAGCTTCATGTGAGACTCAGCACATTCCCAGCTGTAGTGGCTATGGGGAGAGACTCCTTCCGCTTGAAAAAAGCAGAAACAAATGTAAAGAGGACTTTGTGTGGGACCTTAGGTACCTGCTTGGTTACAGGGAGGGGTAGAACAAGCAAGCTCTTTGAGTCCCTGATTCCAGGCCTTGGCTTTTGACAGCATTTCTGGACCTACCATAGGACAGAGGGAAGCCCACTGCCCCAAAAGGTGAGTCCCCAGACAGGGAACATAAACCACAAACTAATTGAAGAGTCCTTCAGGTTTAAAAAAACTTTACTGATAGTCTGGCAGAGACTCACTGTGGGTCTGTGGTGGCAGTGGCCACAGAAGGAGACTTACGGAACAGGGAGGGAAGAGTGGGAAGGACTGAATCTCTTGGTTACGCTGCAAGGTTAGCCAGAGTAGAATAGAACACCAGGTAAATTTCTGAGATGTTGACTTCAATCCCTGGCTGCTAGACAGCATCTCTGAACCCACCTGGGGCCTGAAAAAACTTGCTCCCCTGAAGAGAAGCGCATCAACCCAGTTGGTTTTGCCACCTGGCGATTGTAGAGCCCAAGGGCCTTGAGTGAACTTAGGTGGTATCCAAGTAGTGATGACAGCAGGCCTTGGGCAAGGCCCAGTCCTGTGCTGGTTTCATGTCTAAGCCAGCACAGTACCAGTAGTGGTGAACACAAGAATGCTTGTGTTTCTCCACCCCCAGTTCTAGATGACCCAGCCCATAGAGAAAGACTTCATTTGTTTGAGAGAACGTAAGAGAAAAGAACAACAGTCTCTGTCCAGTGATCCAGAGAATTCTTCCAGATCTTATCCAAGATCACCAAGTCTGAAAGAACCACAGCATTATCGAGTTTGTGGCCGAAGTCCCTTTAAATACCTAAAAAGACTTCACAAGAAGGATGGGCACAAATTAGTCCAAACTATGAAGACTACAATAAATGCCAAATACGCCAGTGCCCAGACTCTGACCAACATCTGCATGCATCAAGATTGTTCAAGAAAACATGACCTCAACATATGAACTAAATAATGCAACAGGGACCAATGGTGGAGAAACAGAGATATGTAACTTTTCAGACAGAGAATTCAAAATACCCGTGTTGAGGAAATTCAAAGACATTCAGGATATTAAAGAAAAGGAATTTAGAATTTGGTCTGATAAATTTAACAAAGAGATTGAAATTATTTAAATGAATGAAGCAGAAATTCTAGAGTTAAAAATACAATTGACATACTGAAGAACACATCAGAGTCTCTTAATAGCACAATTAAACAAGCAGAAGAATGAATTAGTGAGCCAGAGGAGACAAAAGCAAAAAGAATAAAAAATAAAGCACATCTACAAGATCTAGAAAATAGCATCAAGAAGTAAAAGATAAGAGTTATTGGCTTTAAAAGGACATAGAGAAATACCATTCTGGATTTAGGAACAGGCAAAGATTTCACGACAAAAACGCCAGAAGCAATTATAACAAAAGCAAAAATTGACAAATGGGATCTAATCAAATTAAAAAATTTCTTCACATCAAAGGAAACTATCCACAGAGTAGACAGACAACCTACAGTGAGAGAAAAAATTTTCCCAACTATGAATCTGACAAAAGTCTAGTATTCAAAATACAAGAAACTTAAACAAATTTTCAGAAAAAAGCAACCTCATTAACAAGTGGGCAAGGGTCATGAACAAACACTTTTCCTAAAAAGAAATACATGCATCCAACAAGCATATTTTAAAAAGCTTAACATCACTGATATTAGAAAAATGCAAATCGAAACCACCGTGAGATACCATCTAACACCAATCAAAATGGCCACTACAAAAAAGTCAGTAACAGATGCTGCCAAGGTTATGGAGAAAAAGGAACCCTTATACACTGTTGGTGGGACTGTAAATTAGTTCAACCATTGTGGAAGACAGCATGGTGATTCCTCAAAGAGCTAAAAACAGAACTACCATTCAATCCAGCAATTCCATTACTGGGTATATGCCCAAAGGAATATAAATTGTTCTATCATCAAGACACATGCATGTGTATGGTCATCACAGCACTATTCACAATAGCAAAGACATGAGATAAACCTACATATCCATCAATTATAGACTGAATTTTAAAATGTGGTACATATACACCATGGAATACTATGCAGACATAAAAAGAATTAGATCATGCCTTTTGCAGGAAAATGAATAAATGCATAAGGCCATTATGCTTAGGAAGCTAATGCAGAAACAGGAAACCAATTATCATATATTTTCACTTGTAAGTGGAAGTTAAAAGTTGAGAACACATGAACATATAGAAGTGAACAACACATACTGGGGCCTCTCAGAGGGTGAAGGGTGGGAGAAGGGAGAGGATCAGGAAAAATAACTAATGGGTACTAGGCTTAACAACAGGGTGAGGAAAGAGTCTGCATAACGGACCTCCATGACACATTTACCCTATATAACGAACTTGCACATGTACCCCAAAATTAAAATTAGAGTTAAAAAAAAGAGCTAGAGAAAGAGATAGGGGTAGAAAGTTTATTCAAAGGTATATCAGAGAACTTCCAAAAATCTAGAGAAATATATCAAAATTCAACTACAAGAAAGTTATAGAGCACCAAGCAAATTTAACCCCCACAAAGAAAACTACCTCAAGGCACTTAATAAAACTACCAAGTGGCAAGTATAAAGAAACTGTGCTAAAAGCAGCAAGAGAAAAAAAAATAGCAAATAACACACAATGGAGCTCCAATATATCTTGCAGCAGACTTTTCAATGGACACCTTACAGGCCAGGAGAGAGTGCCATAACATATTTAATGTGATGAGGGGAAAAAAAAAAAAACCTTTTACCATAGAATAGTATATCTGGAAAAATATCCTTGAAACATGAAGGAGAAATTAAGATTTTTTAGACAAATAAAAACTGAGGGACTTCCTCAACACAAGACCTGTTCTACAAAAAATCCTAAAGGGAGTTCTTTAATCTGACAGAAAATGTTACTAATGAGCAATAAGAAATAATCTTAAAGTTAAAAATTCATTGGTAATAGCATACAGGACAAAACAGAATAACACTAGAATTTCAGTGTGTAAAATATTCTTATGTTAAGTAGAAAGGCTAAACAATGAACCAATACAAAATAATAACTAAAACAATTTTCTAAGACCTAGGCACTTCAATAAGACATAGAGAGAAACAACAAAAAGATAAAAAGTCGGGGGACAAAGTTAAAGCATAGAATTGTCATAGTTTTCTTTTTGCTCATTTGATCATTTATTGAATCAGTATTAAGTTGCCATCAATTTAAATTAAGGGGTTATAAGGTAGCATTTGCAAGCCTCATGATAATCTCAAATTGAAAAACATACAACAGATACTCAAAAGTAAAGAGTAAGAAATTAACTCATACACCAGAGAAAATCACCTTTACTCAAAAGAAGATAGGAAAGAAGAAAAAAAGAAATTGAAGACCAGAAAACAAATAATAAAATGGCAGAAGTAATTTTTTATTCATAATAATATTGAATGTTACTGCACTAAACTCTCTGATCAAAAGACATAGACTTGTTAAATGAATACAAACAACCAAGACCCAATGATCTGTTGCCTACAGGAAACGCACTTCACCTATAAAGATACACAAAGATTAAAAATAAAGGGAAGAAAAAAGTTATTCCTTGCCAATGGAAACCAAAAAAGGGCAGGGGTAGCTATACTTGCATCAAACCAAAAATATTTCAAGACAAAAAATGTAAGAACAAAGAAAGTTATTGCATAAAGATAAAGGGATCAATTCGGCAAGAGAAGGGAACGAATCTAACACTATAGCATGGAGATATATAAAGCAAATATTATTAGAACTAAAGAGAAAATAGACTTCAATGCAAAAATAGCTGGGGACATCAACACCCCACATTCTGCATTTAACAGATCATACAATAAGAATGTTAACAAAGGAACACTGGACTTAATTTGCACTATAAAACAAATAGTCCTAACAGATATTTAGAGAACATTTTATCCAAAGTCTATAGAATAGACATTCTTCTCCTCAGCACATGAATCATTCTCAAGGATAGACCATATGTTAGGTTACAAAATAAATTTTAAAACATTCAGAAAAATTGAAACAGTATCAACCATATCTTATGACCACAATGGAATAAAACTAGAAATCAACAACAAGAGAAACTTTAGAAACTATAGAAATATAGAAATTAAACAACATGCTTCTGAATGATTAGTAATGAAATTAAGGAAGAAATGTAAAAATTGCTTGAAACAAATGATAATAGAAACACAACATACCAAAACCTATAGGATACAGCAAAAGGATTACTAAGTGGGAAATTCATAGATAAAAAATGCCTACATCAAGAAAGATGAAAAACTTCAAACACAAAACCTATTGATGTATCTTAAGTAACTAGAAAAAGCAAGAGATTACACACTGAAATTAATAGAAGAAAATAAATATAAAGATTAGAAAAAAATAAATGAATTTGAAATGAAGAAAATATTACAAAAGAAGAAAAATTTTCATTCAATGAAGAAAAGGCTTATTTTTTAAAAGATAAATAAAATTGACAGACCATAAGCTATATTAAGAAAAAAAAGAGACATCCCAAGTAAATAAAATCAGAGATAAAAAAGGAGACTGATACCACATATATTCAAATAATCATCAGTAGCTGCTATGAGCAACTATATGCCAACAAACTAGAAAATCTGGAGGAAATGGATACATTCCTAGACAAATACAACCTACCAAGGTTGTATCCAAAGCCTGAAAAGACTAAAAGGAAGCAACTACAGTGACTCCACAATAAAAAGTCTCCCAGTAAATAAAAGCCTGGGACCCAATGGCTTCATTGCCAGATTTTGAATTAAACATTTAGAAAAGTACTAATATCAATCATACTAAAAGTATTCTAAGAAATAGAGGAGTAAGGAATACTTCCAAGCTTATTCTATGAGTCCAGTATTACCCAGATACCAAAAAAACAAAAACAAAAACAAAAAAAAAACTTCAAAAAAAGAAAACTATGGCCAATATATATATATAATTAATACTGATGCGAAATCCTCACCAAGATACTAGCAAACCAAATTCAACAATACATAGAAAGATTATTCATCATGACCAAGAAAGAATGCAATGATGTTTCAACATATGAAAATTAATCAATGTGATATGTCATATCAACAGAATGCAGGATGAAAATCATATAATTATTTCAATTGATGCTGAAAAAAAAGCAATTACTAGAATTCAATATCCCTTCATGACAAAAACCCTCAAAAATCTGGCTATAGAGGAAACATAACTCAACATAATAAAAGTCATATATGACAGACCCACAGCTAGTATCATATCGAATGGAGAAAAACTGACAGCCTTTTCTCTAAGATTTGGAACAAGGCAAGGATGCCTGCTGTCATCAATAGTATTCAAGAGAGTACTGGAATTCCTAGCTAGTACAATTAACAACCAAAAGAAATAAACAGTATACAAATTGAAAAGGAAGAAGTCAAATTATCCTTTTTTGCAGATCGTATGACCTTATATTTTGAAAAACCTAAAGACTCCACCAAAAATCTATTAGAACTGATAAACAAATTCAGTAAAGTTGTAGAATACAAAATCAACATACAAAGTTTATTAGCATTTCTTCATGCCAACAGTAATCAATCTGAAAAATAAATCAAGAAAGTAATCCCATTTCTAATAGCTACCAAAAAAATAAAATGCTTATAAACGAACTTAACCAAAGAAGTTAAAGATTTTTACAATGAAAATTATAAAACATTGATGATTGAAATTAAAGAGTTTACAAAAAATTAAAAGATATTTTATGTTCATGGATTGGAAGTATCAACACTGTTAAAATGTTCACACTACCCAAACCAATCTACAGATATAATGTAATCTATACCAAAATACCAATGACATTCTTTACAGCAATGTAAAAAAAGTCCTAAAATTTATAAGGAACCACAAAAGACCCAGAGTAGCCAAAGCTATTCTGAGCAAAAAGAACAACACTGGAAGACTCACATTATCTGACTTTAAATTATACTACAAGCTGATAGCAACCAAAAACAGCCTACATAAAAACAGACAATAGATCAGTGGAAGAAAATAGAGAACATGGAGTTATACCCATCCATCTATAGTAAGCCTATTGCTGACAGAGTTTCATAGAATGTACATTGGGAAAGGGACAGTCTTGTCAATAAATGGTGCTAGAAAAACTGGTTATCCACATGCCAAAGAATAAAACTATACCTCTATCTCTTGCCATATATCAAAATCTAAACAAGTTGAATTGAAGACTTAAATCTAAGACCTGAAACTCTGAAACCACTATAAAAAATCACTGGGGAAAATCTCCAGGACATTCGTTTGGGCAAAAATTTCTTGAGTAACAACCTAAAGGCACAGGTAACAAAAAAAAATGGACAAATGGAATCACATCAAGTTAAAAAGCTAATGCTCAGCAAAGGAAACATTCAGCAAAGTGAAGAGACAAACCACAGAATAAGAGAAAATATTTGCAAACTACGCATTTGTGGTAGTCACTTCTCACACTGCTGTACAGAACTATCTGAGACTGGGTAATTTATAAGATCTCATGACTACTCAATTATGAGGCAGCAGGAATGGTGCTAAACCGTTAGAAATCACACCCATAATGCAATCACTTCCCACCAGGCCCTACCTCCAACACTGGGGATTACAATTCAACATGAGATTTGGGTATGGGCACAGAACCAAACCATATTACCATCTAACAAGGGATTAATAACCAGAATACATAAGGAATTCCAACAGCTCTACAGAAAAAAATTTAATAAGATGATCAAAAACTGGGCAAATGAATTGAATAGACATTTTTCATAAGGAGACTTAGAAATGGCCAAGAAGCATATGAAAAGGTGCTCAACAGCATTGATCATCAGAGAAATGTATATCAAAACTATAATGAGATATCATCTCATGGCAGTTAAAATAGTTTATATCCAAAAGACAGACAATAACAAATGGTGATGAGGATTTGGAGGAAAGGGGACCCTCGTACAATGTTGGAAGAAATGTAAATTAGTACAACCACTATGAAGAACAGTTTAGAGATACCTCAAGAAACAAAAAATTGAGCTACCATATGATCCAGCAATCCCACTGCCAGGTACATGCCCAAAAGAAAGAAAATCAGTATGTTTAAGAGATATCTTCACTCCCATCTTTGTGGCAATACTCTTCACAATAGCCAAGACCTAGAAGCAATCTAAGTGTCCATCAGCAGATAAATGGGTAAAGAAGATGTAGCTGAGCATGGTGGCTTATGTCTGTAATCCCAGCACTTTGGGAGGCCGAGACAGGTGGATCGCCTGAAGTCAGGAGTTCGAAACCAGCCTGATCAATTAGGTGAAACCTTGTCTCTACTTAAAATAACAAAAATTAGCCAGGCATGGTGGCAGGTGGCTGTAGTCCCAGCTACTTGGGAAGCTGAGACAGGAGAATTGCTTGAACCTGGAAGATGGAGTTTGCAGTGAGCCGAGATCATGCCACTGCACTCCAGCCTGGGTGATGAAGCAAGACTCTGCCTCAGAAAAAAAAAAAAAAAAAAAAAACAAGCAAGAACAACAAAAAAGAAAATATGGTACAGATACTGGAGGTTATTATGTGAAGTGACATAAGCCAGACACAGAAAGACAAACTTGGCATGTTCTTACTCATTTTTTGGAGCTATTAATTAAAATGATCGAACTCATGGAGACAGAGTAGAATAATGGTTGCCAGAGGCTGTTGGGAAATGAAGGAAATGGGGAGGGTTAATAGTTACAAAAAAAAACCAGTAAGAATAAATAATACCTAGTAATCGCTAGCACATGGTGACTATAGTCAAAAACAATATATAGTACATTTAAAAATAACTATGAGTGTACAATTGGATTGTTTGTAACACAAAAGATAAATGCTTGAGGTGACAGATACCCCACTTCTCCTGATGTATTATGTGTTGCATGCTTATATCAAAATATCCCATGTAACCCATAAATACATAGACCTACTATGTACCCACACACAAAATATTTTTTTTGAGATGGAGTTTCATTCTTGTTGCACAGGCTGGAGTGCAATGGCATGATCGCGGCTCACTGCAGCCTCCGCCTCCTGGGTTCAAGAGATTCTCCTGCCTCAGCCTCCCAAGTATCTGGGACTACAGGCACTGCCACCATGCCCGGTTAAATTTTTGTATTTTTAGTAGAGATGGGGTTTCACCATGTTAGCCAGGCTGGTCTCAAACTCTTGACCTCAAGTGATTCACCCACCTCAGCCTCCCAAAATGCTGGAATTACAGGTGTGAGCCACCATGCCCAGCCCCACAAAAATTAAATAAAGAATTAAAAAATACATATTTTCTGAAAAGCACTTGATCATAACTATTTCCATTGTAATCTGTTTATTGTACTATTTCTGCTTTTCTTATTGTCTATCTACTAATACTTCATTTCATTTCTAGACTCTTTAATCCAACAAACTGTTAGTTAAAACTCTTGAGAAAGGTAAGGTGATTCTGTCTTATCTTTTAACAGTACTTTTATTATTATTTTGAGAAGACAGTGAGGTCTGGAGATAAAAACATTGTATTTAAAATGAAAATCCATGAGTTTTAAAGATGAGTCTTCCACCGAGTTCTGTGTAACATTAGGTAGATGGCTTCCCTGAGATTTAATTGTCCATCTGTAAAATACAGAAAACAGACTACCTTGCAGGACTAAGTCTTAAAATCACCAGATTACACAAAAAACATACTAAACGTCTCATACATTTTAGAGTTATTTATTGTTCCCATTATCCTGCTATAATTTATCTTTGCTAGGTGCTTTTTTGACATTAATCAGTTCTAAAATTTGTAAAAAAATCCACCATCTGAAAATAAGGGTTTTTAAGTAGGTGTTGCATCAGAGTACCTAAAATGATTAAAGGAAATATAAGCATAAAGTAGTCTCTCATTGTTTTTTCTTATAATGAAGGTTGGAATACAATAGCCCAGGTAATTGACTTTCTGCATCTATCTTTAACTTGTCTAGCTGTGCATTGGCTTATGTAATTTGCTTACTAGAAAGTTGTTGAAGAATTGAGTTAGTTCAGGAACTTGGTTTGGTTTGTAGAAATATGATCTGAAGTTGCAAAAACTGTTATTAAGTGAATTAGCAGACAAATCATACTATCAGGACATTTTCAACTGTTTTGCTATCCCAGGTGGAACAGTTAACTATTGCTTCAAATGGTTTTACAGGTATGTTTTATTTATATGTTATATGCAATCACAGTTCAGTCATGTTACCTTGCTTTTCACCAACAATTATCCCCATATACATGGACCTTTGTAAGCCAAACTGAACCATCTGTTATATACATAAAACTGAATTTTTTGAAAGGTTTTCAACCCAGAAAAAGAGTAAATGTTTACATTTACTGAAAAAACTTGGTGATTTGCAACAGTCATTTAAAACCTGTTTCTATAAAGCTATAGTGTGGATACAGCAAATCGATTCAGAAGTATGCTAACTATTCTTCCAACTTATTTATTTTCCCTAGTATAAGAATGATTAGAGAACTCACCATTTACGTTTCAAAGATCAAGACATCAAGTCTATCAGTTCAGTTGTTAATAAAAGCATTGTCATAATCGAAGCTCACTTTGCAAACTCTAAGACAGAGACATAAACAAATATGATGCCGCCTAACAACTGAGAAGATTAAGACAGATAGCAAGTGGCATGAGTACACAGTGGAAGATAGGATTAGATTTTTACGGAATGGGTGAGATAGCAAGCTACTTTTGGGTACGGACTCTGAGAAGGCAGTCCAGGAGGCATGCAAAAGAACAGGGTTTGCTAGGGAAGGAAATTAATCTAGAGTAGAAAAGATCGAGTAAGACATTGACAATTAACCTAGCCTTGTATTTCTACCAGGGTTGAGTAGTCCCTAAATATTTAATTAGGGAATCCAAGTTGTAATTTTTGATATACTGATGTCCTATTATTTCAGTTCTGCCTGTATATAGAGAGAGTTCTAGTAATTCCTCTTTAAAGTGTGATAAATTTTTTCTCGCCAACTCCTAATCTGCAGCTTCTACTCTTTCCTTTTGACCAAAACATCGTCTTGGCCTAGCATTTCACCAATTAAACTTCACTACTCACAATACTCTTCAATAACAACTCATTGGCTTCTCTATTAGCAACAGCCCACCTGTCTCATTTTGTAATAATGCTTGTTACTAACCTATAGCACTTGCTAAACTGTATATTCTAGGAAGATAAAGGGCAAATAAGTCTTTTTTGTAATTATATTCTCTTTAACGATATCCAGCACTTAGTGAGCTTTCAAAACTTTTTTGGAAAAGAATGCTTGTCTATGTTTATCTCTCCAATAGATTCAATTTAATATCCCTCCCATTAATAAAATATGTATTTTCCATCTTTATTACTGGTTTTTCCTGTTTCTACACGAGTCTGGACAGTTAACCTACTAAATATTTATGTCTCATTACCAAAATTTTGCCTTAACCGAGGTGTGCACTTAGTGGTATGAGATTCTTTTCAAATTTTTGTTTGTTTTTCATATCTTGATACATATTGACCAATTTATCTCTCTCACGCATTGGAGAGGATTTGAATAGATGCCACTTAATTATTTTTAATAATTACCCATGAAATACTTCAGAATGATATTCACATTCTACAGGCATACACATCTCTGGGTTTCAATAAGATTCATTTGTAAATGAGAATAACACAACTTTGATCCTGTATATTGTATTAGTCAGGTTGGCTGCCATAACAAAATACCTTAAACTGGATGGCTTCTTGAACAAAACACATTTATTTCTCACAATTCTTCAGTCTGGGAAGTCTGAGATCAAGGTTTTGTTGAGAACCCTTTTTCTGACTTGCAGTTATCTGCTTTCTTGTTGTATCCTCAGATGAGGATAAAGGAGAGAGAGCTCTCTCATACCTTCTCTTATAACAGCACTAATTCTGTAATGGAGCCTTCAGCCTCATAACCTAATCACTTCCCAAAGTTCCCATGATGAAATACCATTACATTAGGGGTTAGGGCTTCAACATAGGAATTTATAGGCATTTCGGTTTATAGCATACCTGTATACTTACACATGTACACATAAATACACAATTTTTTCCTGTATTTGTGATTTGTAATTGTACTCCTGATCTGTCTAGAAAGAAGGCCATGGTCTGTGAACCCAATGGGGACTCCGGGACAGATTCAAGAAATCTTCTAACCTAAAATTATTTTCATGACAATGATAAGACATTTTCTTTTTTCACTTCATTGCTATCTGCATGGATGGTACAAAAGCAATTATTTGTAAAACTGCTGATGACTTAATATAAATAAAGACAGTAGACTGGGAAAAGGTACTTTACACAATTGTATGAGTTGTGAATTGAATAACCTTTTTTTTCTATATCAGATGCCAGTTTTCACTTGAAATAACGATTGATACACAAACTAGTTAATCAGAACTGAATACAGAGCAGATATTTTCTCAAGAAGTGAGGCAAACCTGTTATTTCAAGGAAAGAACTGACAGGATATGTTGTCAATGACAAAATTTAAGCTTTCAAGTATTAAGCCAGAATTTTGGAAAACTTGTTCACTTCATTGAGAGCCTGATGACTTCAAGATTTTCTGAAGAGTTAGGTGATTACATAAATGTCATATTTTGATATTGTGTAATAAAATATGTCAACATCGAGAACTCTTGCATGACTGTGACCAAGATTTTATGATAATCAGTAAGTGATATAGCAAAAATATGCATTGTCAAGAGATACAATTAAAGTGCAAAAGGAACAATACATTTTTAATTGTAATAGAATATGAAAATTTTATTAAAATATATTGAAATTCCTGATGGAATCAACCTACAAAAAACTACCACATGTTGAATTTTGGTGAAGTATCAAGGAAAGATATTGAAAATGATCTAACACAATCTATTAAAATATTGCTATCTTTTATAAATATATATATCAATGGGGGCCACACTTGATGCATAGACACTAACCAATATATTTTGAAATATATTGAATGTATTCAAGATAAGCAAATGAAAGAATTTTGCTGCCTTCTATTAATCCGGGCCTTAAAGAGATTCACAAAAATATTGTATAATACTGCTCTTGCTATTAACACATATTTTGGTGGAAAATATATTTTTATAAAAACATTTTGCCTATGTTAACATGTAATGACTTTATTATTGTTATATTTAAATAAATTAACATAGTTTTAATTTCTTACTCTTAATTTTTTTTAACATTTAAGTTCAGAAGTACAAGTGCAGGTTCCTGGACACTGAACCTCTTCCTTACCCATAGACAGGCATTAACTCAAGATGGATTCAAGACTTAAATGTGAAATCTAAAACCATAAAATCCCTGGAAGACAACCTAGGCAATACCATCCAAGATACAGGCAAAGGCAACGATCTTATGACGATGACACCAATAGCAATTGCAACAAAAGCAAAAACTGACAAATTGATTTAACTAATTTTGGTAATAAAATTAGTAATTGTATTAATAATCTAATATAGTAAATATTATTAAAGATAAGTTCCCAAAACAAAAGTTTTTTGAGGTGCCCATTCATTTTTAGCAGCAAAAGTGTGTCTGTGGCCAGAACTTTGAGAACTTCTGCTCTAGGATGAATTTCATTTTGTTAAATCTAACAGAACAGTCACACATTTTGTTCTATCATCACAAATTGCAAACTTTAAATAGACTCTCTGGGGAAAAAACTAGTGGAATATTCTTGTGTTTACTCATTATTCTAATTAAATTCTTTTTATCCTCTGTTCTTTTCACAAGGAGGTTTACAATGCTTCTCATTTTTACTCAAGTCTACCTTCTGTATTTCCATAACTTGATCAACATTGTTTTTGTTTTTATACATATATATTTGTGTATGTGTGCGTATGCAGTGATTACTTACTCAAAGTCATTCCTAATTTGCATATGCTTTAAACAATTCAGATATATTATAAGCATTTAAGTATCTCAGTATGCTTTCTCAAAACTTTCCAAAGCAGCATAAATTTTACTATCTCTGGAAAATGAAATGTGAATGTAACTACAGTTGTTTTTCTCTTTTTTTTTTTTTGTCCAGGCTGGAGTGCAATGGCACTATCTTGGCTCACCACAACCTCCGCCTCCTGGGTTCAAGCAAATCTCCTGCTTCAGCCTCCCAACTAGCTGCAATTACGGGTGTGTCACCACGCCCATATAATTCTGTGGGGTTTTTTTAGTAGAGACAGAGTTCCACCATGTTGGTCAGGCTGGTCTCGAACTCCTGACCTGAAGTGATACGCCCGCCTTGGCCTCCCAAAGTACTGGGATTACAGGTGTGAGCTACTGCACCAGCCATTTTTCTTTCTCTTTAATAATGCAACCTCACGTCCAGTCTCACTTATAACATGGCTGCATGCTAACCTTGTTAGCCCTATGGAAACATCACATTTTCTGCTTCTTGTCAAAATTCTTGTAATTTCATAGAACTCAGTTTGTAGACAATTACAAATTAAACTTTGAGAACTACAAAAGATAAGAGAAAATGGAGATGATAATTTTAGCCTTTTCTTTTAGCGAAAGATCTTTCCTGACTCTTCTCTGGCTGATTCATTTCTTTCTGTGCATACTCAGTGCACAATATTCATCACATTGCATTTTTGTGCTTGAATTTCCTTCTTTATTCACTTGCCTTCTCCATTAGACTATAGATATTTTGAGTATATATGTTATATCTTTCACGTCCTAGTACAGAGTCTGGAATATAGACAAAATTTCATAAGTACTCAAAAATTCCATAAGCAAATGATGAACTGATAAAAGTAAAGCTCAGAGAGTTGGGTTGGATTATCCAATTCCAAAGCCAAGACAAGTTTGACATATTTTGGAGACTTTTGTTTCCTGACACTTGCTTTGGCTATGTTTGGGTTTACCTACCATAGCAAGAACCTGAGAAAATGTACAATAAGCACATGAATATGATCTCAGCAGCCAGAGACTGGGCAAAAGACAAATATTGCCTTCATTCTGAATGTCCCTATAAACTAAACAAAAATTTCCCACTAGGTAAACCTTACATTTTTTATCTTTGCTTTGAAAATCATTGAAATTAGATCTGAATAAATCTCAAGTTTATTTTATAGCTTTGCTTGCTGCCCCTCAATAAGCTTTTCTAAAGCGGCCAACAACTCTGTATGCACTTTTTCCTCATGGCTACCTAGTAGCTGCTTTCTCGTAGGTTTTGTTTTTCCTTCTTTCGGGCTCATCTGTGAACTACAAACTTGCAACAACACACTCCTTCCTTCAAGAAATAATTATTAAGCAAATAGCATGTGAGAATTATTATACTAAATACTGCAAAATACTTGGTAAAAGATGGTTGGCACTTCACCCTAAATCAGTGTTCTTAACCTCAAAGGAACAACAAAAACCTTATAAAATATAAAAGTCACCATGTCCAGTTCATTTTCTAGACCGATTAAGCTGAAATATCAGGAGTTGTAATTCTGTGATCTATATTTTTAAAACATCCAAGTGATACTAATGTTGCAGTGAATTTGAGAACCCTCAGGCAAGGGAAGAAGGATGAAAATGAACAATTTATATCTAATAACTTATAACTGGGAATGTAGACCATACATTTCAATACAAGTCTGTCTAGCTTTAGATATATTCCGCCTCTCTGCCACTTACAGTAAAAAGAGACCAAAAAGAGAAAGATGCCTGTAGTACAAGGTAAAATGCATTAAACTTCAAGAAAACATAGCAAATATTTTAATACCTGAGCAAGAGCTGTTATTTTGGCTGTTTCATAGGAGGTTTTAAGGTATCGTAAGATACTATCTATATTGGTAATTAAAATAAAAGTGTTTTTCTTATACTCCCAACATTCCTGACACCAAATTTTTGAGTTTTTCACAAACCAAATAATTGACCAATTCTCTGCAAACACCATTGAGTGTCCTACAATTCAATTTTCACACTGTCTACCTGGAGTTAGCATCAAATCCTACAAGTTAAGCACTCAGTTCCACAAGCCTGTTCCCACTTCACAGCCAATTCAAGTCTCGGCCTCCCTTCTGACTTCTGACTGACCAGTTATAAGTCAAGTATCCCATAACCCTGTTGTCAGGTTTAACAATGTGCTAGAATGCTCATCGAACTCAGGTAAACACTTTACTTAGGTTTACCTGTTTACTATAAAGGATACCATTAGGAATAGTCACGTGAAAGAGATGTATGGGACAAGGTATGGTGGTGGTGGTGGGCAAAGGGGTGTCAGACAGCTTCCTTACTGTCTCCAGGCATACTACCTTCCTAGTGCCTCAATGTGTTCATAAACCCAGAGGCACCCTGTTTACCATTGTTCAGATTTTCATGGAAGTTATTTACATTGGTATTTGATGATTGAACTCAATCTCCTCTTCCCTGGAGATTGGGGGTAAGGCTGAAAGTTATAACCTTCTAATTATATGGTTGGTTCCTCTGGAAACCAGTCACCATCCTAAAGCTATCTAGGGCCCTATCAAGAGTCATTGCATTAGCTTAAACTCAGGTATGGTTGACAGGGGACTTATTATAAATAACAAAAGATGCCCCTCTCACCCCTGTCATTAAAGGAGTTATAAAGGTTTTAGAAGCTCTATGCCAGGAACTGGATAGCAGAGACAAAATTTATATTTCTTATTACGTACAGTAATATAGTGAGAGATGGGAGTAATAAAGATAAAAGCAAGTAAGAAAGATAATACAGGGTATTTTGGTTAAGAAAAATGACTATTTGAGGTGGTCAGGCCAAATCTAGAAAATCTTAGAAGTTAGTTACAGAGAATAGAAATTTCTAGTTGGATACGTTTATGGCTTGAACTAAAGAGAGATGTCAAAACTGCATATAGTGATAAGAGATTCATCTGTTTGAGGGTAATGTTTTAAACTGTAGAACAAAATGGTAACAAATTGGAAGGTTTGATGAAACCTGGGCAACAAATAGGAAGGTTTGATGAAAATAGAAGAAAATTGATCATCAAATAAGAGGTATACAGATAAACAAATCTGAGTCATGAGAGTTCCAGACACAAGGAGGAATTGAGAGTCTTGTGCTATGATATACGTAAAGGATGAATGAGTAAGAATATTATCTGATTTGCTGAGAAGATTACTGATAATATTTTGAGATAAAAATATCAAAGGAATATTGGAGATAGGAGACTGGCTGAATAGTCTTAAGAATCTACTTAATAAAAAGTTACAGAAATCAACAAAAGTATACCATTCTATCCAGCATATTGAATCTCAAGGAAAAAAAACTAGAAAATGGTAACCCAATAAGATGACAATTTGCTGGAAGAAAGTTTTAAGGAATTAAATAAGTCATTTTTACTTCCATAGATCTCTCCCCCAACTATATTACTATATCCATCTGCACTCACATACTATAACCAACTCTTTTATGCTAGTAGAAACCCTGTTTTATTTCCAGAATACTTTGTATAAACCCAAATGATAGTCCTATGTTTTGTATTTGTTTGTTTTCTTACATATTTCCCAACTGGGCTATAAACCTCTGAGAAAAAATTCTATGTTTTATTCACTTCAGCAACCACAGAACTTAATCAGAGATCAAAAAATATTTAATGAGTCTATTAGGTATTTCTCATTTTCATTGTAGTTTTAATTATTTCCACTGTTTACTCCAGGTAAATATTTACCAGAATGACAGGAAGAAAATGGGACTATTGAGATGTCAAGGGTTTGCTCTATTTAGGTGTATAAAAGTGCTACAATTACAGATTGTGAAAAGAATGTACTTGTAGTAGTTAAAAGTGCAAAATACTGTTATTGGCAAACTAGTAATGACTTCCAATCTACATTTCATTGTTTCCTAAGCTGTTCTATACACCTAGAGAGTCCATTGGTTTAGACATTGAGGTTGTAGCCCTGCTTTCTCGAGACTCAATGCTCTGTAACAAATGAAAAAAGTTGTAACAAGATGAGAAAAAATGGCCATAAATTCTCAAAATCTCCCTTAAAACACAAACTAATACATTGCAACATTGGTTCTGGAAATCTGGAGGTAAAAACCTGAGGCATCCTTACATTGACAACACAGCTTTAGGAAGGAGGTGATTCTGGTTGTACTAAAGTGCTATCACATCTAAAGTAAAGAGAGAGATCTGTAGGCAGAGACAGAGTTAGCAAGAAGAACTTTCGATTCCTAACAGATGACAGACTCCTAGATCTATGAAACAATGTGGAAATGAGGCAGCAAGAGTCATCATCATTCCCCATCTGCTCCCCTCCATATATAGTTGAACAGAAAATAAATGAATTGAGATAACTCCCCAAATACTAAGTATGGGATACATACAGTGTTCTTGCTTTTAAATGGTGTAACTAAGACAGGAATTAATTCTGTTGTAGAAGACTACTATGCATCTATAATATATCGATAACAACAGCTCTGCATTCATGGAAGTATTCAGAAAAAAAAACTATATTTACAGATAAAATCTATAGCCAACTTTAATTACTTTTATCACTGATGGCGTATGGGCTGTTTCTGAACATTGTAACTCATATTACGGGTTAGTTGATAAAATACCTTTAAAAGCTAACAAGGGATTTAAAGGGGTGTGTGTGTGTGTATGTGTGTGTGTGTGCGTGCACGAGCAAGCAGTCTGGAGTAATCTGTCCTCATCTTTATATCATCAGGAGTCCATATTATGTTCATACATCTTTGATGCTCAGAAAACAGGGACAGGGATTGAATGAACAAATGTGAATAAAATTATAGAGAACAAGTGTTAAATATTTAAACAAGGGAAAAGTTATGATGGATGTGGCATTTGGGAAACAATCCTCTCTAAATATACAAAGCAATGGGATGAGGAAATATGTGTAGGTAAAGAGGAATTGTGGAATATCAGAGATACAGTTATGACAGCATTTGGTGACTGACTGCATACAAGCGGAAAGAAGAACAGAATATCAAAGAGAAAGACAAGTTTACTAGACACAGTAAGCTTTATATGTCATTGAAAAATAATAAGTTGTTCTAGTTCGGAACCTAAAATATATGAAGCTAATTTTCAAGAAATAACCTCCTAAATCACATTGAATATGGCTGTGTTTGCTAAAAATAAATGGATAGATGATAGATAGATAGAAAGATAGATAGATAGATAGATAGATAGATAGATAGATAGATAGATAGATGATAGATAGATAGATAGATAGATAGATAGATAGATAGATAGATAGATTAAAAAAAACACACACACAGGCAGTGAATCCATTTCCAGGTGCCATAGGCTGCTATTTCAAACTTTATGGCTACTACCGCATCTCAGCCTTCAGGCTTCTCTGTTTGTGTCCCTTGGTCCAACTGCAGAAACAAATTGAGTCAGCAGACTGGACAGTTACTTTATATATGAATAACTACGCAAATAATCAGGGTGGACACAGGAAGAGCTACTGATTCCAAAGTCATGCTTTTTCTGAAGCTATTAAACCTTATACTAATGGGATAGATTTATGGAGTTTGTTACAATCACATTTAAACATAATAAAAATGAGTGTCATCATGTCCTCTTTTTGTCCTGTTAAGCACCTATAAAAAGAAGCATTTTCTAAATTTAAATAGTAGTAGACATTTAAGTAAAGTTAACATTGTCAGAGACTAGGGATATTATATAAAGGAAATAAAAGAAAGTAAGGTGTTATTTTGTTTATAAAGCCAGGGTTTTCTCACCTAAGACAAGCTGCAGCTGGTAATCAATATTACATTTGGATACTCTAGGCAGAAACTTTGTTTCAATTGTGATATTTTAAAAATATCAGAATTTCAGTGAGTTTTTTAAGAAACAAAAAGAAGCTCATACTCTAATCTGAGTGAAGCCAATTTTCCTATTAATATAATGTCAACAATAATAACATTCATATAGCATGTATTCTGTGCCAGGCACTCATAGAAATCTACTGCATGAGCTATTACATGTAGAATAGAAATAATAGCACTTAGAATTTTTCTCATTTTCCTCTCCTAATACTTTGTGAATGATCTGAAAAGAGTTAAGAAACTTGAACATATCCTTGAAAGAAAAGTTGCTCTCTGAATACTATACAAGCAATAAAGCCAGGGATTAAAATTTAATACTTTTTTTTTTTTTAAGACGGGGTTTCACCATGTTGGTCAGGCTAGTCTTGAACACCCAACCTCAGGTGATCCGCCCGCCTTGGCCTCCAAAGTGCTTGGATTACAGGCGTGAGCCACCACGCCCAGCCTAAAATTGAATACTTTAAATTAGTTCATCCCAAATTCAATTCCTGGATCCACTACTTGTGACATTGGGAGAGTTGTTGAATCTGTGGTATTCAGCCTCTTCATGTGTAAATTGTGGTTAACCTTGTCTCTTACTTCATAGCGATGTAAATGGAAGCCATATATTTGCAAATGTCATTGACATCCTGGGTTCTAAAACTTGAATCCATTTCTTACCAGATGTGTGACTTTGAGAAAATTGCCTAACGTGTCTTTGCCTCAGTTTCCTTGTTAGTAAAAAGGAAATAACTCTATGTCTTTCATTGGCTCATGAGGATCCAATGTGAAAATCTTTGTGATAAAACTGGTTGGAAACATAACCCAGGAAAGCACTCAATAAATGCTAGCCATTGGAGCATGTACTCATTTTCAAATCAAACACGTGGAGATGTCATTTCCTATACTTTCTATACCTTAACTTTTTTTATTCTTGAGCTTTTGCCTGCTGAGGAGCAGACTAAAATTAATCATAGCTATTGTTGGTAAACTGAAAAACTGCATTAGGGAAGAGTCTTGAATATTTAAAAGCCACCTTCTTCTTATGCTGGAGAGTGCTATTGAAGTAATTCATTCTGCATCTCTCTTCCTTTAAAAAAAATAGTCTTCATGCTTCCCCCCCCCATTCCCATTTTCATCCATTCACTAAAGTCTGTAACTTTTTTACCAAAATCTTGAGACCCCTCCATGCTTCCTTGGCCTTTGCCAGTCATTCTGTACTTATGTCCTTATAGTGCCAGTCTGATTCTATCTTAAAACTACATCTAACAATAGCTTTTCTCCCACCATAATATCATGACAGACTCATGGCTTCTCTAAAAACTTTTGAATCCCTCCAGGTTATATCAAAGAATTGAAATACATGTCTTGTCTGCTCAAGAATTACCTAAATGCATTTCATGTGGAACAAATACAGGGATACTTCTCAGAGCCATCCTTGCCTAACCTATTACTCATGTCTCTATCTCTAGAGTAAAAAAGTCTCTTTTTCAGGCAAAAATAATCTTTTCTTTCTCTTCTCGTTTTTGTCAGTTAAACATAAAATCTGGTCGATGTTCTTCCAATTCTCTTTTAATATTTATGAAATATATTGCAATAAGTAAAATGTGTGTCTCCAGTCTTCTCTTCTCAGCAAATAGTACCGTCGTTTTCCAATTGTTGAAGCCAAAACTTTTGAATTCATTTTATATTCTTGATGTGGTTTGAATATTTTCCCCCCATCAAATCGCATTTTGAAATGTGACCCTCAGCGTTCAGTGTGGGGCCTCGTGGGAGGTGTTTGGGTCACAGGAGCAGATCCCTACAAATGGCTTGGTGCTGTTATAAGTGGTTATAAGTGAGTTTGCACTCTGTTGCTTCATGTGAAATCTGGTTGTTTAAAGGAAGATGGCTCCTTCTCTCTCTCTTGTTCTCTCACCATGTGACACTCCTGCTCCTGCTTTGCCTTCTGTCATGATTGTAAGCTTCCTGAGGCCTTACCAGAAGTCAAGCAGATGTGGGCACCATGCTTCATATACAGCCTGCAGAACTAGCCTGCAGAATCATGAGCAAATTAAACCTCTTTTATTTATTTGTAAATTACCCAGTCTCAGGTATTCTTTTATTGTAACGCAAAACAGGCCAACACAATTCCTTTCCATTTTTTTACCTTTTATCCAATTCATCAGCACAGATTTTTTTACCTTTTCCTTCTGAATATATCCAGAATCTGACCAGTTCTCAACTTTCTACTCCCATATTCAGATCTACCTTCTTCCAAACCACTACAATATTATCTGAACTGTTATCTTCTCTTGCCCCATATTTAGTCAATTCCTACCCTGCAGTTTCAGTCATCCCTTTCAAAGCAAAAGTCAGACCAAGCAACTTTTGGGCTGAGACCCCTTCGGTGGCTTAATATTTAACTAAGAATAAAATTTAGAATCCTTACTTTACCAATGTTCTCATCCTGGCTACCCTTGCACTCTCTTCCCCTTTCTTACTCAAGTCACATTGGCTTTTTTGTTGCCTCTTGAACATGCAAAGGAAGCTCTCACCACCAGTTTCTGCACATGTTGCTGGAAGGTTATGCTTCCCGATATCGACAAGTTTCACCCCA
Organism: Cacajao melanocephalus; assembly: GCA_963573385.1. Taxonomy (NCBI): domain Eukaryota; kingdom Metazoa; phylum Chordata; class Mammalia; order Primates; family Pitheciidae; genus Cacajao; species Cacajao melanocephalus. The sequence continues at coordinate 85,794 of CAUYLG010016730.1, read as the reverse complement.
CATTTCTTTTAGGTGCCAGATCAAATGCCACCTAACAAGGTGGCAATGGTTTTTCTTTAATTTTAATTTTTAATAAGAAAAGCAATGCTGTTTCTTTAATTTCCCTTATAAAATAGCATCTTACTCTCACCTTACACTTTATCCATTTATCCTGCTTTATTTTTCTTCATAATGCTTATCACCTCAAGACATGTTATATGATATATTTTCTTGTTCATTGTCCTGTTTCATCATGAAAGCTCCCATAGAAGAGGATTTTTGTCTGTTTTCTAACTGTTCCATCACCAATAGGCACACTGTTATTTCTTAGCAAATACACCTTGTAGTCTTTGCCTCTTGATTTTCAAAACTATGTTTATGAAACCATCACTATCAAAACCTTTTTTCCTTCTAAAAATGTTGAATAAGCTCTTGCAAATCAAAGACATCTTAGTTTTCAAAACTCAAGACTCACAAACGTTTAAAGTCTGTTTTAGAGGTTCTAATTACTTTCATCCTTAACATTTATTGAGTGTTTCCTGAGTTTGGCACAACCTGGGCATTCAGTCTACTATGAAATCCTTAACAACATGTGTTCCTTTTTGCCTTCCCATTCTTAGAGTAAATAATTGCTCTTGAAGCAGTGAATACCACTAGATCATTTGGGAAAGATGTGAAGGGAAACATGAAAAAGAAATGCAAGAGATAGAAACATTCTGTATGCTGAGAAAATTACAGAAAACATAGAAAACTCTTTCTTTATTCAATAGCGGAGAATCCAGTTCCTGAGATCAATTTTCCACTGGCAAGAGAGACTGAGAAAATTATAACTACCAAAGACCCCAAAGTCCTATAATTCAGGAGAAATTAGTCTTTGACACAACAGACTTTAAATTTAATTTTAACTATTATGGCTACGTTAATGATATGTATTTGTAGGACACGTGATGTTGTGATATAGGCAAACAGTACATAATGATTAAATCAAGGTAATTTGTGTATCCATCATGTCAAGCATTTATCATATATTGGTGTTAGGAACATTTTAATTTCACTCTTTTAATCATTTCAAAACATAAAATAAATCATTATAACTATAATCATTCCATTGTGGTATTATGACACAACAGACTTTTGAGATTTTTTTTTAAAAAAAGGTTTTCATTTATATTCTCCCTGAGAATTCTCACACCACTTTAATTTTATGCAGTGCATAATAGCTCTAAGAATAATAGCATATGTTCATCCATGTGGAAGATTGATAATGATTGACTGAAAAGCGACATATATTAAAACGTCATAGTCCACTACTTAAAATATCTAATCAGAAGAAACATTGGCACTGCCATTTAACTTCCTAATTTACTGCTGAGCATTTGAGTCCAAAATTGGTGTATAGTGAAGTGACAATTAACTTAAATGAAAATTTTCTGGTGTTCTACTGTGTTAACATATCTCATCTTTTGCTTTAAAGCCAACTTGGCTTTATTTTTTTCTCTTCTTTGTTAATAAACTGTGATTGTATCTTGTAATGAATAAAACTCTAAACCATCTGGCAGTTGTCTCACGGCTCATTACTTGCTATGGGCCACTCTGAGAAGCTGCCTCAGGTAACATGGAAACTGGCGCATGCAGAGAAAATTATTTTTTATTATTGAAACCATATTTTGGGGAAAAAGGAGAGCTCTTCCACTTCTTAACATGAATATTTAAGCTGAAGGCGTGATTAGTTAAATAATAATGCAACCCACATTTTTCATTTTGAGTTGTAAATTACAGTTCTTTGCACATACATATTTATGTTATGTGAGTTAAGAATATCATATTACACACATGACGTTTGAGACTTCTAGCACATTTGTTTTTTCTTAATTATCAATGATGTATTTTCATATTATCACATTGTTTTGTAAAGCACTGTGAAAATTTCACGGGGACTAAGAACTGCCATTGAGTCTTCAATGACATTCTCAGTCTTCCTGGGATAAATTTATGCCCCTAGAGTCCTCATCATCGTGGGCATGAAAGTATCATTAGTTTCTTTACAAGATAGGTTCCCATGTATTCCACTATTGGTCCAGATCTTCCAACTTTAATACTGTGCATACTCCTATGTGTAATATACCTCCTTAGTAAAGTCAAAATTAGTGCTCTAACTTAACAATATGTCGTTCTGTCACCAGTTAATGATAAGTTTACTGTGGCTAGGGTAGTGTATGGAAGCAATATTTTCAAAAAATAAAGCTTACAGGGAAAAAGGCATCCAGGATTCACAACAATCAAATGAGATATATAAAATTCATAATTCCATTTAAGGTAGACCACGTCATAATTCTTCTACATAGCCATGAGATCCATAATCTAAGCAAATGAAAGCAGCCTGCAAAGTATATTACAAAATTGATTTGTTCATGTATTTTTCCAATGAAAATAAAGTTGTTATATTATTGTGTGTGTTATTACCAGAGAGCATAACTTTGCTCTATTGGTTAAAATCAGAGGAGAGATTATTTAAAGAAATTACTCTGCTCTAATAAAAATACCTAAAAGTAATTTTGAAATTTTAGGGAATAATATCTGAAAAAAAAGTTTTGTCTTAAAATTTTACTAAGTGCTTAGAAATAACACACTAACCTCCTCAAGGTCTTATAATACTTACCAATACACTTCTACTTTAATTTTATTTTATGGGACAAAAACTTGAAATAAGTTCAGTTATAAGAAATGTTAACCTATGATTAGAAATACCTGGGTTAGTTAATAAATATTAGAAAATGATAACCCTGCCATCTTGGATCATTTCCCCTAATTTACAATATAAGAAAAAGACTGAATACTTTGTCTTTAAGATTAGATGATGCATTTGTATTTCTGTAAATACGTGGTAATATTCTTTTTTGGTAATGAAATTTTGGTACCAAAAAAATAAAAAGCCTTGGCTAGAGAATCATGAGTCTTGAGATTCTGTGTTCTCTCCTTCCTTTGTTGCCTGAGATAAATCATTCACCTCTACAAAACTCCATTTCCTTTTTTTTTAATCTCCCTATGACCATTATAATATATCTACAATAGAGGTAGCTATTCCATAGATTTCTGGTGAGGTTAATTAAAATACAGTGCTTCCAGAAAGTAAAAACGTGTTTCGAAATGAAATGTGGGAACATAGATGCTTTTGTTTTAATACTGGTTTTGCCGCTTTTTAATTGCTTTAGCCTAATTATGTAAAAGTGATGTGTGTCTGCGTGTGTGTGTGTGTGTGTGTGTGTGTGAATATGGCTATATTTTTTCATGTTATTTTCATGTTATCAACTTAATGTTCTCTATCAAATGCAAAACTAAGTATGCCATTATCCCTTTAAGATAAAACCCATGTTAATTAGTATGTTAGGATAACACTTTGTTTTGAGTCCTGTCCATTCCTACAGCTCTGTCAAGTCTTGCATTCTATCTGCCTGCCTATTTGCTTTTTACCAAAAAACGTACTACTCTTCATCTATGTATCTCTAACTAACTTTATAAAATTCAGTTTGCCTATCACATCCCTGGATCCTCAAGGTATCTACTCTGTTCTCAAAGCACAATGTGCTTAGTAGCTCTACTATGGCACTATATCAAACTATATTGCACTTAACCTGTTTGCATTGTGTGTCTATCAGATTCTAAGTTTCTTGAAGGTGAAATGCATTTATTTTTGTATTTTTCTTAAGTGCAATAGTGAAAAGGGGAACAGAAAATGTTAAGAAGTGTTAGATTCTGTTTATCTTCTCTCCAAAAATTTTTTAATATTATTTCAAAAATCTGATGCTAAGTTTGGACAGAAACTCCAGGAGTGTGGCACTGCTTTGAAGGTTTTCTGTTTGTTTGTATTTGATGTACTCATTGGTGTTGCATAATTCATTCTTCTGTGTCAGAGAGTGAAGATTAAACACTAAACACAATTCAGAATGTGTAAAATGACTGACCTAGTTTACAAGTTTACACTCTTAGGTGAATATTTTATGTAGATTCTGAAGGAGCTTTAATTACACTTGATCTCATACCTTTTGTTGGTGGGGATTAGTAGCTTTTCTGAGCCACAGATGGAGATTTCTACCTGAACACAGCTGCTGCCAAGGAAGTCCTGTAGGGAACACATTTCAAACCTGTGACTCAGCAAGAGACTACCAAGGACTGAAGCACACGATTTGGAGGACTTGGCTAAGGGTGCACTGCTCTGAGTTACCCAGGGTGCCCAAGAGCAGGCCTGTTTATTTCCTTCAACACTATCAAGGAAATGCATTTGCTTATTAGCAACTATTGATCCCAAGGAGGCAAATGGAACAAAGCCAAAACTCTGCTCAAATCAGGTCATTTAATTTATACTTTTGGATTTGACCTCCAGATAAGATTTGGTGAACTGTACATATGAAAAAGAGGCATATATTGAGTTTCTAAGGCAAGGTGAAAAAGTATTGACAACTCTGGGAAGTGTAAAGAGAGTCTTCAAGTAACTTATAATAATAGTGTTGGAAAAAACATATATCTGACAATCAGAGAATTATTATGAAACAATGCGTTACATGAGGTTACTCTACTATTACAAAACATGTTTAACTCTAAAATATGTTTAAAGATGTTTTTATGTAAAGGAAGTCATCAAAATCTTCTACTGGAATATATTTTTTTTCTCCTTATTTTTAAGCATACAAATAGTTAATAAAGATGTGCATTTATGCAGGACAAGGAGATATGCACAAAAATAATACATGTCACACTTGCACATATGAACAGACTCTGGTTTCTGATTGGCCCAGGTAAATCTCCAGTACAGTAGACTGTCTAATGAATCTTTCACACTGGCTTCAGACAGCTGTTAAGAGCTACTATAAATCCTTATTCTCAAGCATAAAAGCTAATTACTATCATAGGTTAGGAATCAATTTTCCTCCTTCCTCTGTGCTGCAGTGGACTATTATACAATTAGCTACATAAAGGAGATTTTTATGCCTGATATCAGAACATTTATTCTTGTTCACAATAAGAAGCAGCTAAATGTATTGTTGGTCAGAGTGTTATAGTGATTCTCATGTTGATAATTGCATACTATCTATACATTGATGCAATAAATATGATTGGAAAGAGGGTTCAGGGACATTTTCTAAAAAGGAGTGGTATAAATTATTATATAAAACCTCACACAAATTTCCTGCAAAGAGTACATGCACCATGTGCAAGAGTTCTGAAATGAGCCTTTATTTAGAGCTTCTTGAATCTTCTATTCATGTCTTAAACATCAGTTTTAAAAAATTCAAAGCCATTATCCATTAAAATTTTGCTTCTACCCTATTCTTATTCTTTGCTTCTTCTTGGACTTCAGAACAAAATGTTAGATTTCTCATTAAGTCATATATAGCTATTATACTCATTTCCTTTTTATTTTTCTCATGCTATTTTTATGCATCAATCTATGATTCTGTCTTTCAGTTTAATAATTTCATGCTCTGTTTAAAAAAATTGACTCAGTTATTGAGTTCTTCATGTTAAACCTTTCACTTTTTAGTTCTCTTCTAGGTTGTCATTTGGCCAGGCATTGTGACTCACACCTATAATCCCAGCACTTTGGGAAGCCGAGGAGGGTAGATTACTTGAAGTCAGGAATTCGAGACCAGCCTGGCCAACGTGATGAAACCCTGTCTCTGCTAAAAATACAAGAATTAGCCGGGTGTGGTGGTGGGTGCTTGTAACCTCAGCTACTCTACTCGGGAGGCTCAGGCAGGAGAGTCGCTGGAACCCAGGAGGCAGAGGTTGCGGTGAGCTGAGATAGTGCCACTGCACACCAGCCTGGGCGACAGAGCAAGACTCCGTTGCACACACACACAAAACACAACAACAAAATAAGTAGATTGTCATTTAAACCTTTCTATGGTACTGGTGAAATTTACAATATTGTCTTTATTTACTTGAACACATAAATCAGAATTATTTTAATGTTCTTTTCTAAAAACTCCCATTTTTGATTTATCTTTTATTACTGTTATTATTTTTAATTTTTTTTCTTTCTGATTCTATCTCTAGACATGCTGGCCATTTTACATCATTCAATAAGAAAGTGTTGTAGAAATGCAAGATGATGTGATATTCCCAGGGAAAGATTTCCATTTATTTATTTATTTATTTTGGAAAGTCAACCAAGTAGGAACAGAATACCTTGTACCAATCTGGAGTAAATGATTGGAAGAGGGGTTTTAAATTACTGAGCACCACTCAATTTCCAGTTTCCTCTTCCTCCTTGAGTATCTCCTTTCAGAGGTTGCAATTGAAAGCCTGAGTATCTACTGGAGACCTTTCTCCTTGGTTGGCTCTGAACTCACAACTGTTTCCTCAATACTGCAAGGCTACCAAGAGCTCTCTTTAGCTTTGGCCTCTCCATTTTCTGTTTATATTTGGCTTCTTGTTCTCTTTTTCTATTCCTCTTCAAAATCTGCAAGCACCATGAAGAGAAAAATAGAGCAAAATGCATGTGGTTTCCTAATCTCCAGAATTCGAGTTTCCCAATTCCTAGCTGCCTTTGTAGCCTAGAACTTCAATTTTTGTCTCGTAGTTTTGGGAAGCTGAAAACATGCTGAGCCCCTACTTTCTGCTCAAATGGATTCTGCATTACTAAAGAGTCAACCAACATCTTATCCAGTGAATCAAACCATTTTTTTCTGGAGTTTGGTCACTCACATTTTGACTTTCTTGAATATTCTCTGATGGCTTTAAGGAGCAGTTTTGTTGTTTTTGTTTTCGCAATTCATGTATTATCTACAGTTGTTGCTTTCACAGATTGGTCTGGTAAAATATAATCTGTCATAGTCAGAAGTGGAAGTTATAAAAGGTTCTAAGATTTATTTATTATTTATTTATTTAATTTTTGAGATCGAGTCTTGTTCTGTCACCCAGGCAGGAGTGCAGTGGCGCAATCTCAGATCCCATGTTCAAGCAATTCTTCTGCCTCAGCCTCTGGAGTAGCTGGGATTACAGGAGTGCGCCAATACACCCAGCTAATTTTTGTATTTTTAGTAGAGACAGGATTTCACCATGTTTCCCAGGCTGGTCTCCAACTCCTGACCTCACGTGATCCACCCGCCTCAGCCTCCCAAAGTCCAGGGATTCCAGCATGAGCCACCATGTCCGGCCCTAAAAGAGATTTTTGATTGAAGATGTGTAAGCAGAAAAAAATTAAAACAATAAGGGGGCATTAGAAGTATAAAGATGGGCAAAAAATTTCCAAGAAAAAAGAATAAGAGGGGGAGGACAGTTCTAAAATGTTTTACAAAACAAATCAAATTGAAATTTTTGAAAGTGTTTTGCTTCAGGAAAAAAATAGTTAAAAGCATAAATATTTCTAAGGTGTTTTGCCATCCAGTCAAGTAAAACAGATTGATTTTTATCTGTAAATTGTTATTGACTGTGAAAATCAGCTTGTTTCTGTTGTTAGAAATCAGAACACAGTGCATTAAGCTGAATAAATGTGTTGCCTAGTAAACTGGCATGGTGCTAAATTACATTCAACTGGTGAGTAGTTTAATGATTTTTTTCTCTAAGATGTGAACATGTATATCTCAAATGGTATGTTTCACTCAGTCAAATTTGTAGGCAGAGAGCTTATAAGCCTCACAAAAAGATAAGTCATAAAAGTGATGAGGCAAAGCAGATATCCAAATGGCAAAAGTGATGTAATTTATCTGTGAAGATTTAACTGAAATTAATTCTTGAATGATTGATCATATTGTGACAGCAACTGTAACTGCCTGTATCCATGAGTTAGAGTCATTTATTGAGGGAATTATAAAGATGATCATTGACTTGGCTTTCTGGCAAGTAAAATTATGAATGCATTAAAATTCCTTGTCCCATTCATGAAATATCTATCTACTCATGAACACCTCAGACATCCTGAATTGTCAGGTATACATACAGGTATATGTAAAAAACATACTTCAATTTAAATGTAACACTTTTCAGCTCTTATTATAATGAGTATTTATTAGGTGCCCTCTGACTATGTGTCCAATTAGTTGAACTTGTGACAAATATACAAAACTGTCAGGAAAGATTCCTTTTTGACTATTAGAAAGGAAAATAGTGATGTATATAAAATCATTTGTTGAACCAAATTGACTGAACATACAAAATGTCTCTGGCATTTGGTAAGTGCTGAAACCACAGAGACACCAAAAGACCACTCAGTCCTGCTCTCAAGAAGCATATAATATAGTTGGGATGGAAGATAAATAATTTGATAAAAAGGGTAAGATGTGATAAATAGTATTCATTTATTTCCTCAACAAATAATTTTTAATAATATTAAACAACTAAACACTAAGTTTAAAGGAGTGAAATTTAAGTTAGTAAAATTTGAAAATTTGTAAATATAAAAAGAAATACAATATTTATATTATATGATGTTATAATAATTAATCATTATTACAATATAGACAGCATCATTAGAAAGTATGAGAGGAGAGATATTTAAAACAAATTGTGTATTTAAAAGAGAATTATCTGTGGGAGAGGAGATAATATCAAGATTAGGTGATAACACTGAGGTGAAGGAACTCTCTATGCAGAGGAGGGAATACACGTAAGCAGAATGTGGTGGTTTTGTACTATGAGACTTTAGCGAAGCAGACCGGGAATTTTATAGAGCTACTTTCCCTGTATAATTAGGATTTGGCACAAAGAGCTTCAAGTGAGATTTGGAAGGTACAAGGGGAGCAGCAGTCATTGCGGAAGATTAGTGCAAGCCTCCATGCATGGCCAGAGCTTGGCACATTCGCTGCTGATTCACGGGCTTCTCTCACTGTTGCACATAGACCCACAGCTCCTCTGCCTGCCTGCCACCAGATCTTTTCCTTCAGCATTTCCAAGTCTTGAGTCACACACATGTGCAATTCGGGTGAAAGGCTCCTGCTGCTTCTGCACATTCCCGGTATCATTTAGGTTTGAAGCATATTCTGATTTGTCCTTGTGAATATCAGTTTATTCTCAAGGGTTTTAGGTTGTCCTTTTTTTTTCTTTCTAGTTCATTTAGACCTTTTCTTCCTGACTGCTTATCTACTGACAGAGCAATTTCTAGTTCACCACAGGGTACAGAGGCAACTCCTTCCATAGATTTCTTCACCAGTTTTCCTTAATGGTCTCCTTGGTAAGTGACTTTTCTCTGCTGCTTCAACCATCCGCCAGAACTTTACTTCACCCACTTTTCCCAGAATTTTGTAAGGCATAAATCCTTATAATGTGTTTCATTTTGTATCACTCACAGTTGTTCTGGTTTATGATTGAATCCTAACCTATACTTACAGTAAATAATTAAAAATATTCATCTAACAACTATAAATAGATTGTGTGTTGGGAGGAGAGGATGAATGTGAGGAGTAGCAAAAAATAAAGCCAGAAAGAAACCACATTATAATCTATTTTTAGAGTAGGATGCATATTTTGGTTTCTATTTTCTACAAATCTCACTTGCTGCTTGTGAAAATGGAATGCAGTGTTTAGATTTACAACAGAAAACAACAGCAGATTAGACTATTCTACATTCAAGGAGATAATGTTAGAATCTGTACACAGGTAAGAGGGTGGGTGGAGAGTCAGGGAGGGATCAAAGTGAAGTACAAATAATTCTGAATAAATATTTTAAAGCCTATTGGTGCTTGTCTTGCCATGAGTCTTTGCACTAGCAACGGATTGCCAAACTCAAATCCTCAGTTCTGTTTTTCAAACCACCTATAAATTATAACACATTAAGAGTTTGCAATAGTAATAACAACAAAGTAGCTTAGAACAGGAAATTTTAGAGTGCATTATAGAGTGGATGTGTTAATTTTATAACTTGTTGAATGTAAGTGAGTATGAGGATGTTTACCGAATAAAAATGTTTCCTAATTCCTCTTTATCAGGAGCATTTGAAATCATCTGGTTCTTTGGCACCCAAATATGAAGGTCACTTCATTAAGGGCCAAAATTTTCATAGAAAGCATTTGAGAAAGGAGAGCTCAATAAAATATCAAAAAAATAGAAACAAGAGCTACAGTAAAATAAATATTGCTACTTATATATGCAAATGAAGATTGAGGACAACTATTATCAACTTTCTACTCTTAAGAATTATTTAAGTTTCTACTGCTATTTCTGCATTTGGACATTGGTTTACCATGCCACTTTTTCTTATATATTAAAAAAAACTGTTAAAAATTAAAATGATATTATACTTGTGTTCAGGCCAAATATATATTCACAAAGTGTTCTAAATTTGTTATTATCGTGTTTTTACTCCTGAGTAATCAATAACATTGAGTAATTAAGACAGAATTAATTATGTATAAATAAAAATTCTCATGGAAATTTTTTTCTGTTTTTCTTCCTTTTCTGAGTTGAAAAGCAGCCATTTTCAACATAGCTAATTGTTGCTACAGTATCTTTTTAAATTAATGTGGTACAGTGTATTCTAAAATAGCAATGAAAAAATATTTAAGTTTTTGTTTGTTTGTTGTTTTGAGACAGAATCTTGCTCTTGTTGCCCAGGCTGGAGTGCAATGGTGTGATCTTGGCTCGCCATAACCTTAAGCTTGGCCTCCCAGATTCAAGGGATTCTCCTGCCTCAGCCTCCCAAGTAGCTGGGATTATAGGCATGCAAGACCACGCCTGGCCAATTTTTTTTAGTAGAGATGGGTTTTCTCCACGTTGGTCAGGTTGGTCTCCAACTCTCAACCTCATGTGATCCACCTGCCTTGGCCTCCCAAAGTGCTGGGATTACAGATGTGAGCCACCGTGCCCGGCCAAATATTTACGTTTTAACAATGGTCTAATCAGGTAAATATCCCTGCAGCAATCAAAATCAATAAATGTTATCTTCATTAGACACAATAAAATATAATATCTTTAATAAGAGTGCTATTGTACATCTTCCATTTGGTGTTTGCGAAACGTTCATTCATTGCCGTAGCTCAATGATATTCCATTTTACAAATATATCACAATTAATTAACCTATTCCTTTCTAGGTGGATATGTGGGTTTCTTTTCTTACTTTATATTATATTAAAATTTTATATTATAAACAGTTCATTGAATCTATTGATCCATTTGTGGAGAATTTTTATGTTTATGATTTTGATATTTCTTCCTATAGGTATAATATGTCTTTCCATTTATTTGAATCATTTTTAATGTTTTAAAATAAAATTTAAATACATTTAATTAATGTATATGTATCTGTTTGTAAGCTTACTGCAATGCTAAACAGGTAACTATTCAGAACACCCTGGAAAACAAAAAGTTGACGTGCTACCTTAATTACTGACTTTTTAAAAATAACTGTAAGCAAAAATGAGATACCATTTTCTCTGCCACATTTTTATCACTCGTAATCATAACCCCTCTACCTGTATAAGGGTAGTTGTCTGTTCAAATCCTGCAATGTTCTTATGTCACAAACCAAAATCTGAGTCTATTATGCTGAGCTAATCTGCTTTGACCTGAGTAACTTTGACCTGGGATGATCTGATCTATCAGGGATGATTTGGCTGTCAGATTTCTGCTCCTCAAAGAATTCTCAGAATCCCAAATTGTACACCATCTCACTAAGAGTGTGGAGAGGGAAAGAGAGAAAGATAGAAAAAGAGAAGGAGGGGGAAAAGGAAGTATTTGTCTATTCACATGTTTATACCTATGCCTATATTTATGCTCACAGTAAAGGACATTTGTCAGAACAGCCCAAAACACTATTGCCATACCAACATCTATTAAAATATAAACCATCTTTAATAAATACTGAGCTGTGTAAATATTTATTTGTATACAGAAGAAAAACTCTTTAGTATTCTTCAGCCAGGCTGAACAATCAACAGATGATTTTGATAAATGTCTGTTCATTACCTGAACATTTCCACTGCAATATAAAACAAAGATTTCATCCACATTTTATTTTTGCTCCATGAATGGTTCTACACTTTTTAATCAGTGTTATTTTTAAGATTAAATTTGAAAAGTAATGTAAATATGGGAGAAGGAGGGGTGTCTAAGAGGATTTTCTGTTTTATAGCATTAGAATATTCTCAATATACAGGATAATTTGTAACTCTAGGCTCCCTTTCGCTCAGGCAGTCTAATTCTTTATGTCCAAGAATTTTACTCTAAGTAATGTTTTTAATGCAAATAAATATAATAAAAAACATACCCTTCTATGGTAGTTGTCTTCTTTTAATATTAACATGTCCTTTTTCTGCATGATTCTAAAAACAAATATGAACTTCCATGTAAATATTGATCAATGAATACTTCATGACAGTTCCTTTTGAAATGTGTATGGCGTGATGGCCGCTATTTAGACATTTCATTTATGTCATGGGTTTTGTTTTCTGTTATTGTTGTTGTTGTTTTAAATTAGGGCTTAATATTGATGGGGTAAAATTAGGAAGTAAAGAACCACAGTAGTTCTCTCTTCTTCATCTCTTCCAGTGCTAATATAATGATTCCATGATCTAATAAAGGAGCATACAAGGGAAGAGGAATCAAAAAGTGAAAATAAAACAAACAAATCTAGAAACAAGTAAACTTTATCTATAGTTTTGTGGACTTTCTATAGAGAGATCTCAATTCCTATTTCTACTCCCAATGCATTTATGTGAATAGCATGCTCAGTGAATTGGACATCTTCTCCTCTTTAAAATTACTCATTTAAGAAAAATTTATGTATAGTCTGATCCTCTTAACTCCCTTGCATTCACAGGTTCAGCATGGCCTCTGCTGCTGAAAAGCTGCATGCAATGTAAAAAGTGTGTTGAAATTCAGATTTTTGTATTATGTATTAGTTAATTAACATCTGTCAATCACCATTAAACATTGTATATGCATTATTTTCTTCACTTTTTACAGAAACCCCATTCTGAATTTACATGTTACAAGTGACATAGCTAAGCTGTAGAGATGTATGCATGCAAAAAAAATCACAAAATTAGCATATGACTGAGCTGGGACATAAATTCTAGTTGCTTCAACCTTACTAATATACTGCCACCACAAATTAAGTGTCTTATTGATAATTTATAAGAAACAGAAATTTATTAACTAATAAGTTCCAGAGGCTGGAAAGTCCAAGGTCAAGGTGCCCAAAGGTGAGGGCCCAGTTTCTCTGATTCCAAGATGCTGCCTTGCATGTTGCATCCTCTGGAGAGAAGGGGAATGCTAGATTCCCACATGGCAGGAAGGCAGAGGGCCAAGAAATAAAACTACCCCGAAAAGCCCTTTTATTAAGGCACTAAATCCTCTCATGAGGGTGGAGTGCTTGTCGCCTAATCACATCTTAAAAGCCCCACATCTTAATATAGTTGCAATGGCAATTAAATCTCAACATGAACTTTGGAGGAGACATTCAAACTACATCAATTTGGCCTGACCACCCAAAACTTACATTTTTCTCACATACAAAATACACTTAATCCATCCCAGTAGCCTCTAAAGTCTTAAATTGTTCCAGCATTAATTCATAAGTCTAAAATTGAGTCCCATCTAAATTACGTTTGAGTGAGACTCAAAGCATAATTCACTCTGAGGCAAATTCTCTCCAGTTATGAGCCCGTGAAATTAAACAAGTTGCATACTTCCAGAAGGCAATGGTGGCATAAGAGTAAAATGGACATCCCATTCTCAAATAAAGAAATATTCAAGAAGGAAATGGTAACAGGTACCAAGTAAGCCTAAAACACAACAGGGCCAGCACATTAAATAATAAGGCTTGGAATAATCTTTGACTTTATATGCCATCTTCCAGACACACCGGGGTGTGAGCTGGACTCCCCCAAGTCCTCAGGCAATCCAACCTCTATGGCTTTGCTGGGCTTAGCCCTAAAAGCAGCTCTCATGGTTTGGAGTCAGGTGCCTTCATCTTCTCCAGGATGGCATGGCATGCTGGTACCTCTACAGTTCTGGAGTCTTGAGGTGGCCCTGATCCCATTGCTCCCTTAGGCATTATCCTAGTGGAGACTCTTCAGTGTTTCTCCCCTGAAAAACGTCTGGTTTTGCCCCAAGGTTCTTTATGACGCCCTTTGAAACCTATGAGGAGGAAGCCATGCCTCCATAGCTCCTTCATCTTGTGTGCCTACAAAATTAGCACCAACTGAATGCCACAAAGGCTCACTACTTGCACCATCTGGAGCAGTGGGTCAAGCCTCCCCTGGGGCTACTCTAACCACAGCTATGATAGCTGAGGAGCACTCTACCAGAATGTAGGAAGCAAAAACCCTAGATTACACTGGACAACAACACTGAGGTCCCATGCATGCCCTAGGCCCACTCACCAAAACAATTCTGCCCTCAAGGCAATAGGGCTCAAAGCCTGTGATTGGAAGGGCAGCCTCAGACATGTCCACAATGCACTGGGGTGTATTTTTCCTACTGTCTTGATGCATAGCACCTGGTTTCCTTCTACCCATAGTAATCCCTTTATCAAACAGTTCCTTGGCCACATTCTTGTTATTCCCTCCAGAACAAAATTTTTATTCTTTACATGACCTGGCTGAAAGTTTTCCAGATCTTTATGTTCTGCTTCCCTTTTAATTATAGGCTGCCTTTAAATCATTTCTACTTGTTTACATCTTACTATATGCAATTAAAAGAGGCCAGACAGCACCTTGAATGCTTTGTTACTTAGATATTTCTTCTGACAGATACTCTAGTTTATCAGTCTTAAATTTTGCCTTCCATAAAGCCCTAAGTCATGGACACAATTCGGTCAAGTTGTTTGCTACTTTATAACAAGGATGACTTTTATTCCTTTGCATCCGAGACCTCCTCAGAATTGCCTTTACTGTCCGTATTCCTATCGACATTGTTTTCAACCACTTAAGTAATCTCTATGTAGTTTCAGACTTTCCCTATAGCATTCCTCTTCTTCTGAACCCTCACCAGACTTTTTCAAGCATTAACTTCAAAACTGTTTCAGCTTCTATGGCACTATCCAGTTCTAAAGCCACTTTCTCATTTTGAGGTTGTGTTATAGCAACACTCCACTTCTCTGGTACCAATTTATTTGTGCTGCTATAATGGTATGCCTGAAATTGTGTAATTTATAAGATATGGAAATTTATTAGCTCACGATTCTGGAGGCTGGGAAGTTCAAGGTCAAGAGGTCAGCAGGTCATGGCCTAATTTCTCTGCTTCCAAGATGGTGCCTTGCATGTTGTACTCTCTGAAGACAAGGGAAATGCTGGATTCTACATTTCAAGAAGACAAGGAGTCAATATAGAGAGTCCACTCCAAAAATCTCTTTTATTAAGATATTAAACTCACCCATAAGAATGGATTCCAATGGCCTAATCATTTTGTAATGAAGTTCCTATCTCTTAATACTGTTACAAGTGCAATTAAATCTCACCATGCATTTTGGAGGACACAAACATTAAAACAATAGCACTCATACACTTTCCTTATTGTTAAAGTTTACATTTAATATCTATTTCACAAACTTCTTAGAAGGAGTAATCCTAAATTTTCATGGGCCCAATTCAAAAATAAAAACAATAATCAGTGAAGGAGTGATTATTCAAATACAGTCTTGTGGAAATTCAACAGTAAAACAGCCAGAGCAAGATAATATCATCAATTACTAATGTGTGGAATATGAATTATTTGGCTTTTTAAAAACTTTACTGTTCATTTTTACTTTTCTGTACTTTTCTGTCCATGACCCTTTCTTTGTTAGTCAGAGACTTCCACATGCCTTTTAGAAGTATTAGGATTGTTGCAACAGAAATAAGAACAGAATAAATGCCCAGTTTACAACTTATAAAACCAGCATTTATATACTTATTTTGAAAGGCAAATTTGTTTTTTGTTTTTTTGTTTGTTTGGGTTTTTTTGTTTTTCTTTTGAGACAGAGTCCCACTCTGTCGGTGAAGTGCAGTGGTATGATCTCCAGTGACTGCAACCTCCGCTTCCCGGATTCAAGCAATTCTCCAGCCTCAGCCTCCTGAGTAGCTGGGATTACAGGTGCCTGCCACCATGGCAGGCTAATTTCTGTATTTTTAGTAGAGACGAGGTTTCACCATTTTGGCCAGCCTGGTCTCAAACTTCTGACCTCAGGTGATCCACCCACCTCGGCCTCCCAAAATGCTGGAATTATAGGCATGAGCCACTGCACTCAGCCAAAAGCCAAAGTTTTTAACTGTATGTATGTTCTCTAAGATATATCAAGATGCTGAGTAAGATATAGTGTTGAAATGATAATGGAATTCAAGAAGAGACAGCATCCCCTTTTCTTAAGAAATCAGATAAAAATAACCCAAAAGTCAGGTAAGAAAAAAGAGCTGGTTTGGGCTTAAACTTTGTAAAGTTTGCAAGAAACATCCAGGAACCATGGTGGTTTTGAATGAGGTTCACTTAAATTTCACACAAAATACATTCAGGATTCTAGGTTACTTACAGTTTTCTGATTGATTTTGTGTTTGAATCTGAGCTTTCACACTTGCCCGTGTTATAAGCACAGTGTTACCTCTCTGTCTCTTTCAACTAAGTGCAATGAAATTGGTGGTAGGCCTTTTTTACAAAAGATAGCTGCAGCCAGCCACCTAACTTTACAACTCAAGGAACTAGAAAACATAAACTATGCTGAAAAATAGCAGAAAGGAGGAAACAATAAAGATTAGAAGATAGAACAATAAAGTAGGGAAAAGAAAATCAATAGAAAATATCAAGGAAACCAAAAGTTGGTTCTATAAAAAGACTGTTAAAATTTAAAAGCCATTACCTAGATAGACTAAGAAAATAAGAGAGAAGATTTTAATTACTAAAATCGGGAACTACCACCAATTCTACAGAAATAAAAAGGATTATAAAAGTATTACAAACAATTGTATACCAAGAAAACTCAACTTAGATGAAATAGGCAAACTACTATTAACACAAAACTTACAAGGGCTAAATCACAAAGAAATTTAAAAATCTGAATATGCCTATAGCTAATAAGGATATTGAATCAGTAATCAAAAAAACCTTCCAACAAAGAAAAGCCCTGGGCCTGATGGCTTAACTGGTGAATTCTACCAAAGATTTCAAGGGCTAACTTCATTTCTTTTTCAAGAAATTGAAGAGGAAATACTTACTAAACTTTTCTATGAGGTCAGTATGATGACCCTGATACCAAAGCCAGAAAAAGACACTATAAGAAAAATGAAACTACAAGCCAAGTCCCTTATAAATATTGATGCCAAAACCTCAAGAAAATACTAGCAAATCAAATCATCAGCATATTAAAAGGAATATATACATCATAACCAAGTGACATTTATTTTTGGAACACAAAGATGTTTCAATGCATGAAAATTGACCAATATACCATACTACATTAACAGAATGAAGTGGAAAAAAATGATACGATCATTTCATTTGATGCAGAAAAATGCATCACCCTTTCATGATGAAAACAGTCAATAAAGTTGGAATATAACAAAACTGCCTCAATATAAAAAACGTTACGTATAATAAAAAATACAGTAAGTGTCATATTCAATGGGAGACAGACTGAAAGCTTTTCTTCTAAGATTAGGAATAAGGCAAGGGTGTCTGCTCTTGGCACCTCCTACTCAGCATAGTACTGGAAGTTTTAGTGAGAACAACTGGGCAAGAAAAAAAAAGGACATTTAACTAGAAAAGAAGAAATAAAACTATCTGTGTTTGCAGATGATATCATCTTATGTGCAGACAACCATAAAGAATCCACAGAAATACTTTTAGAACTAATAAGCGAATTCAGCAAAGTAGCAGGATACAAAGTGTACACATGCAAAAATCAGTTGCATTACCATACACTGGCAATAAACGATAAATAAGCTGAAAAGGAAATTAGGAAAATAATTTTGTGTCTAATAGAATAAAAAAGAATAGTGTTAGCAATTAACTTAAACAAGAAGTCTCAGACTCGTACAATGAAACATGTTGCTACAAGAAATTGTAGACATAAATAAATGGAAGAGAAGATATGGCTGAACAATGTGTTTTTCTGTGTTTGCAGTTATTACATTAAAAATAAATTTAACATAGTCATGAAATGAATTATTTATCTTTTCCTGCATAATCTAGGTAAGACTTGGATTTCTTGTTATTGTCAATGAAGCATAGTAACAACCTTTGACAGCCATTCGATGCCAATAGTCATGGGTGTCATAATGGATGATGCTGTGCCATGAGTAAAGATGTAATCTGCATTACATAAATGACATTAGGAAACCACAGAAGCAAGAAGACCCAAATGTTTTAACACAAATTGATTCTGACAAGCCATGGTATTATAATAGTAGCATTGTTATGTTTTTCCTTTGGGTTAAAGATATGAAATTAGCCAGCCAGACTGCATTTCAAAATAAAGAATGTGAAAAGATGGTTTCTGGACAAGAGCAGAAAGTAATGGTGACTGGACATTAAGAATATTTATGTGTATTCACTGGAAAATAAACAAATACATAAGTACCTCTCTCCACCCTCAATTATTTTAATCTTCATTGATATGGGAAATAATATTATAAAATATTTCAAACCAAATTGTTTCTGTTTTTGTTTTTGTTTTGAGATGGAGTCTCTCTCTGTCACCCAGGTTGGAATGCAGTGGTGTGAGCTATTTTCACTGCAAGCTCTGCTTCCAGGGTCCTGGTCCAAGTGATCCTTCCATCTCCGCCTTGCAAATAGCTAAAATTACAGGTGTGCACCACCATGCCTGGCTAATTATTTTTGTAGTTTTAGTAGAGACAAGGTTTCACCATGTTGGCCAGGCTGGTGTTGAATTCCTGACCTCAACTGATCCACCTGCCTTGGCCTCCTAAAGTGCTGGGATTACAGGCATGAGCCACTGCCCTCTGAGCCACTGTCCCAGCTACCAAATTGTTTATATAAAAAGAGCTCCACAAAAATAGTTGTCTATGCAGTAAGCTATGATTGCAGAATTGCACTCCAGCCTGAGTGACAGAGTGAGATCCTGTCTCAAAAAAAAAAAAAAAATTGCCTAGAGTCTGGACACCCTATAGTTACTTCTCCTAATGCTATCCCTCCCTAATCCTCCCACCCCTTGCTATTCGTCTCCTAGCCCCTCATCCCCTAGGCCCCAGTGTGTGATGTTTCCCTTCCTGTGTCCATGCGTCCTCATTTGGTGGGAGTGTCAATTAGTTCAACCACTGTGGAGGACAGAGTGGTGGGTGGCAATTCCTCAAGGATCTAGAAATAGAAATAACCATTTGATCCAGCAATCCCATTACTGGATATAAACCCAAAGGATTATATATCATTCTATTATAAAGACATAAGCACATATGTTTATTTTGATTTTTTAAATAGCATATGATCCTTGAAAAATTATTAAAATAAAAATAATATGGAAAAAAAGAAGTTAATCCTACCTGCCAAGTGTTACTACCAATGGCATATTGCATTTTATTGAGATTTTATTTTATGCATATTTGGATGCTTTTAAAAAATTTATAAATAGGAATGAATAGCAGTTAAATGTACCTAATGATACAAGTGTACTCTATTTAATAGCATGGTAATTATATTTTGCTAATATAATATATATCATAAACAGTCAACAAACGTTCAAACTCTCAAGGAAATTGTTATTGGATCTCCAAAGACAGGCAAAGATTATGTTTAAGTATTTCTAAATTCAATGTAAACATGATATTTTAACAAAGAAGTACAATATTTAAGTTATTTGACCAATGCATGGATGTGACAATAGGTAGTAGTTACATGTTTGCCAGACAAATTAAAACCAGCTATTTAAATATATCTCTGAATTTTATATTAGACCTCTTAATGCAAAGATGTAAAAACCACAAAAATTAAAATAGCTTTTAAAAAATAGCATATGCAAAAATTATTTTAATTATCAAACTACTTAAATAGCTGGCAATTTATCATATTTATAGATTAATAAGCAAATCCATTACAACTTTTATAATTATTTCAAAATAGTTTATATTTTTAAGGCACTTTTTTCACTATTCATATATTACCTATTCCTACAAATATGTAAATGAAATAATTCTATGTAAATCTCTTTTTTCTACCAATAGGTAGCACTAAAAATGTCTATATTTCAATAATAAAGTATGTTCACTGCTACGTTGATTTAAAATACCTTTTCCTATAAGGCAGTTGCAGCTGTAATTTCAGAATACTTATTAACTATAAGATTACTTCCATGTGAACAAGAAGACTTTTGTTGGACAAATACAATGCAAAATGATTATAATGGGGGACCATTACAGGAATATTTTACTTTGCTGGTACTAAAAACTTTGTGTTGTGATCAACTAAAATTGTATATTATTTAGTAAATTGGATACCATATTTTCCTTTATTGTTATTTGATTTTTAATGGGTAAGACTGCTATTTTCACTTTAGTCAATGTTGTTAATGTTTATCTGAGTAAACAGTGCATATAAAAGTATTCTATAGAATTTAGAAGCACTTTGGATTTGCTTTGACTATTTATAAATGTATTCTTTGTTTTGTAATATTTAGTAAAAGTAGAAGAAAATATCTGAGTATTTATATTTGTATTACGTTTTTTTTAGTAGCGCTCTTCATTTTACCATGTGTATATACTTAAAATTCTTTACCTCCTACTATTTAAAAAAAATCCTATAGGGCCAGGTGCAGTGACTCATGCCTGTAATTCCAGCACTTTGGGAGGCCGAGGCCAGTGGATCACTTGAAGTCTGGAGTTTGGGACCAGCCTGGCCAACATGGTGAAACCCCATCTCTACTAAAATTACAAAAATTAGCTGCACATGGTGGTACACACCTATAACCCCCAGCTACTTGGGAGGCTGAGGCAGAAGAATTGCTGGAACACAGGAGACAGAGGTTGCAGTGAGCTGAGATGGTGCCACTGCACTCCAGTCTGGGTGACTGAGTGTGACTCCATATCAAAAAAAAAAAAAAAAATCCTATAACTCAGTGTTTTAGAATACTTTTTAATGTAGTTTGTACAAGAAGTTTATTTCAAGAACTCATAAGGGGAAATAAAACCTTATGCTATTCACTGTGCATTGTTAACAGCAGTTTTGTTAGAATGATTTATTGCCATAAGACAAATCCTAATGATATTCCTATTTTATAACTGTATTTTATTCTGGGCCTGGTTGGTGTGATTTATTCATATTTTTCTCAGAAAGTCTGAACCACTGTGTAACTGTAGCCATTAAATAGCAAATGTGTTTTATATTATAATAATAAACAGATATTTTTCATACTTGAACTTTCCAATAATCAGATATTCTTGAGTAGTTTCAGTGCTTTTATTGGATCCCACTGAAGTCTTATTATCTTGTACAATTTGTCTCACCTATACTTCTCGTTACTATTTTCTGCTGTTAAACTCAATGTGGGAAAATGAACTTAACCTGACATACAGTTTTCTTTAATTCTATTTCCAGTGTCTCATCTCTGATCAGAGATAGCTCAAAATGAAACACCTTTATTTGTCCTCTTTGCTGGCAGAAATTCAGCTTAACTTCATTCCTTTCCTGAGCTGCACAAATCTTATTCTTGGTGCCCTCCAACCTACTTGACTACTTATGGAGACTAACACACACTCATGAGTTCCTTTCCTTGATCACCCTCTTCTCTTCAAACCACCATAATCAGATTTTGTGTTTTTAGGTTTATACAATAAGACAAACAAAACAAAACAAGAAAAACACACTTAAATCACTATAGGTGACAAACAAACTTGAACCAGAAAGATACTTGCTATCTTAACAATACAGGAAAGTGTTCAGGCATATTTAAAGATGGATGCATCTAGGACCTTGAAATAGTCAGTATCCAACATAACTCCCACTGATCCTTGGCTCTTGGAATTCATACTTCTGTGTAGTGCACTTCCGTGTTGTACCAGGGTTGGGATGTGTGACCAACAGTATATAGCAGAAGTGATGTTACTTTCAGAATTATGTTATCAGAAGTCTATGGTTTTGTTTTAAGCACTCACTTTCTTGCTCCCTGAGTCTCTTGTCGTTTGTTCTGAAGGAAAGCAGAAACCATATTATGGAGATTAGGAGGAAGTGAGGTCTCCAGTCAACAGACCACAGGGAATTGAAACCTGTCAACAAACAATCAATAGTGAGTGTGGATGCAGATCCTCCATCCCCAGTTAAGCCTCATGAGAGACCCTGAGACTAAAACACAAGCCAAGCCACTTCTGGATTCTTGGCACACAGAAACTAAGAGGTAATAACCGTGTATTGTTTCAAGCTGCTACTTTTTAATTTGTTATGCAGCAGTGGGTAACTAACACAGATCTCAAACAATATTATCACACATCTGCATCTCTGTTCTCGGCTGTGATTGCATCAAGTTGCATCAAATGCACGTAGATATAAATAAATTCTAGTGATCAAATAATGCAGTCATGGCCTGTCTCCTTATCATGTGGATTCTAAATCAGTTTACAGACTACAAATTGCTTGTCAAAAACTTACCATCTGTTTTTGTAAATAAAATTTTGTTAGAACACTATCACTTCATTTACATTTTGTCAATGACTTTCATACTACAATTGCAGAGCTGAGCAATAAAGACAGAACTCAAATGGCCCACAAAGTCCAAAATGTTTGCTATTTAGCTCTTTTTAGAAGTTAGCTAACCCTTGTCTACATGGTGGACAGTATGTACATTGACTTGCATGCTTCCTGGTAGCATGCAACTGCAAAAATTAAAAATCCATAACTTGACAGAGAAAGCTTAAGAGAGAACTCTAAATTACCTGTATTGGACCATGTGCCTTTGTGCCAATCATGTGGCCAGGTGGAGCCAGGTGGAAACATTACTGTATTGGCTAAACTAGTTCATGTGGCCATTCTTACTCTTTAAAGAATAGGTTGAGATATATTCAAGCCAAATGAAATTGGTTCCCCCAGGAAAGATGCTTGTTGTTTCTGGAAGAAATGTATTTGTATCTAGGTGTACATAGGGCTAAATGGGAAGTTGAGTGAGATGCTCACATTAAAACACTACAGAAATACACTAAAGAAAAATGTCACTATAATGAAAATGGTAAAGTAATAGAGATTTCAGAAATTCTCCAAAAAATCATGATTCTTATCCCCAAAGGCTGTAAATTCTCTTTCATGGTAGAGGAAGGCCTCCTGTTCTCTCTTTTATTCTAGAGGGTGGAGGTCATGCGTCTCTCATCTTGTTGTTATCCCCATCTTTTTAGGTGGGCTCTTTCTGGGTTGTAATTAAGATAGGGGTTAACCCACTACAGATTATATCATATACCTTATGTAGGCCATGTGCTGGTCTTGTAAACTTCGCTTGTAACTCCCTGATATTATTGTTAAATCCTTGAGTTTTTACAGTAATTTTCAGATTATAGTATACTCTCCAGCATTATCTCGTGTGATTTTCAAGCAAAAACTGTGAGATGATTATTTCATTGCTATTGTGTTTCTCATTCCCCAAGAAATGTTAATCGGGATACACCTTCTAAAAAAAGAAAATCCAATAATTTACCTATGAAGTACTTGGTCCAAGTTCTGACACATAGTTTAGGCACATGGTATAGATTCATTATTTCTTAAGAAAATTTAAATCTCACACACATAAAACCTAAATCTTTATTTCAACATTTACTACCTATGCTACCTTGGATGTGTTTATTAATCATCTGAATTTAATTTTTTTCTTTTGTAAGTATGGATCTAACAATAGTTACTTTGCAGAGATATTTAGGTTACATAAAGAAAAGGGCCTAACACGTAATAAATACTTAATAAACATTAGGGTCCTAAAGTCTTAATAGTGTTTTGCCCCTAGTTTTTAACCATAGAACAAAGGATCATGAAGGTAATAATTTCATGTTGTTAATAATTCACATCTATGTTTAAACATACTAGTAGAATATACCCACTAAAAACATGTTATTAAGGATCTGAGTTTCATAGGAAAAACAGTTTATTTTTGTCATATAAAATAGTCATATCCCTGATTAAGTTGATTGAACTCTACTAGTTAACTCTGCCTTAGTTGAA
The DNA here is from genome assembly GCA_963573385.1 of Cacajao melanocephalus. Taxonomy (NCBI): domain Eukaryota; kingdom Metazoa; phylum Chordata; class Mammalia; order Primates; family Pitheciidae; genus Cacajao; species Cacajao melanocephalus. The sequence goes on along the minus strand of CAUYLG010016730.1, from coordinate 61,765 downwards.
TTAACGATGAGGAGAGTTTCAAGCTATAATTCATTTGTTAATTAATCTTTGACATAACTATGACTTCAGTGCTTCATGCACACATAAAGAGATTTAGTCACTATAAGGATAATTGTTTTTTATTTTCTTAATTTTTAAACTGATTACACTTGACAGTAGATTGTCCTTTACCAACTTACTCTGGATCAAAATGATCAGGTCTCTCTGGCATTACTATATTTTGTAATAGTGTTACTATATTATGCAAAAAAATAAAAGAGCATCTTTTATTGCTACAGGAAAAGTATGTCCTCATGCCTGTCATGCAGATGAGCGAATAAAGAAGAAATGACATCTCCACTTTCAGTTTTTATACCATTTCTAGATAATCCTTCTTGGTTTTCATGTTTCCTCTACAGGCTTCTTGCTCTCTCTTTAGGCTTTAATTTACCTTCCCTGGGTTTCTTTCTGACTTTTGAGTTTCCACCCTCATTGAAAATATCTAAAAGCAAGTATTTATCCTTTGAGCAGCTCCTGCTCCTCTTTTCTACCACAATTTTATTAATGGAAGATTTGCCTTCAGTTTCATATTAAAGCACCAGTGCACTAATTATGTTTTGAAGAATCAGTGCACTAATGAAAATAAAACCATATCACTTTTTAAGTTCGTCTTCCTAAAGGTACTGCATTAAAACTGTACCTTTCATAAGTAATTTAAATACCATCCTTTTCTTCTCTCAAGTTGGTATGCTGTAACTTTCTATTTGTCTTGTATTTATTTATAATATCGATATCAACATTCACTAAGAACAGAGAGAAGAGGAAATATTCTTGCCATCTTTCTCTCCTTAATCATCTATATGCAATTAATGCTCAGATCTTGTCATTTCCATTCTGGAAGTATAATTCAGATCCTTTTCCACTTTCACAACAGCTTCAACAAATTTTACCCAAACTAGTGACAATAAATTCTTAATTTTCCATGTCTGCCTTTAGTGGTCATTGTTAAAAATTGTAATACCACAGTGAGTTTTTATAGAAAATGAAAACATTAATTTTAACTTAAATATATAAATACCAGAAGTATTTTATTGATTTTGAAAGAGTAATAAGAAAAAATAGTTACAATTTGATTAAGAATAACATAATATAATTAATAACATAACAGGCCCAAATCCTGGTGCCATCAATAGTAAGTGTGTGAACAGTACCCGACTTATAGTAATAGTTTAATACATGTCTGTGGGAATGAATACAATAATTTATGAGAATCAAGAATTGCTCTTTTGACAGAAATTGTCTACCTTAACATCAACAGTGCCCTTTCCTCCTTATTGCTTTCACTGTAACACACTAGTCACGACCAGGAAAAACAATCTTCCCTTGCTTGGGACATTGTTGGCCATGTGACTAAATTTCACTCAAGGGTATGCAAGTATCTACATACACATGTAAGTTTCAACTTACAATTTAGGCTCTATTTATATGTTTATTTAAAATATATATATATATGTATACACACAAATATTTATAATTTTATATTCATTTTAAATAATTATACATGTACACACAAATATATGTATGTTTAAAATAAATATACAATTGTTATAACATATATACAGATATATATGTATCTGTATATATATTATAAATTATATTTATATAATATAACTACATCTAAAAAGAATTATATGTGTTAAGAATTCCTAGAGTCACACTTAATATATATGTATGTATTAATATAATATAATTATATATCTATGTACACACATAATATATATTATGTATAATACAATATATACAAATACATATAATTTACAGAAGTGGTCCTTGGAAATAAGAGACCCTGAAGTCTAGATGAGCAAAATTGTCATATAATACATGATTATATATTACTGTGTATTATAATATTATAATTATATAACATAATTATATAATGTATAATATAATTTTACAATATGATTATATACTTATATATCTATTTATATAGATATTATATATCTGTATATATAATACATAACTACAATATATAATAACATGTGTGTATACATAGATATATAGTTATATTAATACATATATATATTAAATGTGACTATAGAAATACTTCTTAACACATGGAATTCTTTTCAGACATAAAATAACCTAAATGCTAATAAAGCTTAAGCTTCAGGATCTCTCACTTGCAAGGACCACTTCTGTAAATTATTTCTTTGTAAATAAATTTTCAAATTATCTAGAATTGAGTGTATCGTTTATTTTATACCAGGATCCTGACTGATACTATATTTTTCAAACATAGTTCATAATTTGTCATCTCTTTCTGAAGTTTACCTAGTTTAATCTGAACAGCCATTGCTTTCAATTCAACTTCAGTTTATAATAACTTTCCAGGTCTGTTCTATGGTTTGAAACAAGCAATGTTTTTATGGCTACTATGTTTGAAACTTGTGACAATTTTGCTCATCTAGTCTTATTAGAGACATTAAGTGAATTATTTTTAAGCAATTATATTCTATAATTCTGTAAACATTTTAATAAAAAATACTGATAACTATGCTCTGAATCAAACAAACATGGTAATATCATCATCATGTTGATTAACAGTAAAATACAACCAATATAGAATGCACTACACATCACAGTACAATATTTTTCAAATGGTACATAATTATAGCAGTGAAAGAGAGTGAATCATAGAAAGAAAGTTAAGTATGGACGTGGTGAGAGATCCATGAGGGAAGTTTGTGGCTCCAGAGCTAGATTATTCCTACACTGAACAATTCACCAATTAGAAACTGATAATTGCTAAGTCAGATAAAGAAGAATGCATACACAGAGCAACATGAAGCATTTAAAAGACATGAAGAAAATATAAAATAGAGATCCCGCCTTAAGGATCTTAAAATCCAGTTAAGATGAAAGATAGTTAAAACGATGGAATATGAATTTCAGTGTATGAGCAAGGTAATTATATTGTGATAGGCATTGATCACATCAGTTAATGAATGTAAGAATATAAAAAGCAGACTCAGTAATTTATAGCAAATACATGAGAACAAAGATGAGAGGAAAAATTAGCTTTTTGTAGTATAAGTTAAGAATAATCAATGGATTTGTAAGTAAAGCAAACATTTTGTGCTTAACTTGCTTTACTGATTTCTTAATTAATTGTTCAATTAGATTAAAGGAACACTTTTAAAGTTTAAACAATGGACAAGAGATGCTAGGAATAATAAATACAGATATTTTAATGTTTATTTTTCTATAAGCCTCTTATCTAGAGTTTAGTATTAGACATTATTTTTTATTTACATGCTTGTGAGCTAAATTTTTCTAACTTCTTTGCAATACATAAATCATAACTTTTTGAGGTTTTGTTTTGAAAATGCTCTAGCAATCTACTTACTTTATAAATTTGTTTATTTTGAAAAATTTTGTCCCCTGAAATACAGATAATTTCCTTTTGCATAGTTTTAACCATTATTCAAATTAAAAGTAGGTAGATTTCAATATCATCTATTTTAAAATTTAAGCAAGAATAGAGTACATGTGTGACTGTTTATACTGAAAAATTATACTTTTACTACAAAAATGTAATTATACTTGTAATGAGATTCCATGCTGAACACAAAATTAGCTTTTATCACAAAGTTATTTAATATATGTCCAACACCAAAAATTCTGAAAGCATAAAAAGAAATACACATTTCTGATAGGTAATAGAGCACAACTTTTTCATTTCATAGAAATTTAAACTTATAATTTGGATTCTTTGTATATTTATTTTAAAGAATCAATAGTTACAGTTTTTATCTTTGATTAATACATACAATCTTTCCAGTAAATCAAGGCCTAAGATATACATTCTTTATTAAATTGCTCCAAATATACATGAAATTTTATTTTAAGAAGGAATAATTAGTAATTTTTTTCTCACCATCTTTTATTTAATCTAAAGAGACTGCATAGTACAGTGGAAACAGAAACAGTTTGGGGAAATCAAGATATCAATGAGTTTTAATCCTACCTTCATTTACTATTTCTCTGGGCTCAAATCAATTACCTTTCTGCATCTCATTCTCCTTATCTATAAAATCATAAGATTGGAATTAGTGATACTAAAGTTTCCTTCTATATCTAAAAGTACATGATATTAACATAAATATTTTTAAAATACTGAATAATTCTTTAAAATATGTATATAGACACCAATATCAATTAAACTATGTAATTATCAGGAAAGCCATTATAGATTCCAGTCTTCTAAAATAAAAAGTACTTAATTAAGAAAAAAACTAGTAATACTTAATTGAGGTACAATTTATATACTGTAAAATACACATATCTTAAGTATTCAGAATAATAAAAGTAGTCAAATACAAGCAAAAACACATGCCCCCAAATAATCACCTAATTTACGTCATCCTAAAAAGTTTTCTCCAATTCTCTCTCCAGTTAATTACTCACTCCCTCTGCTATTACAAAGGCAATCACTTTTCTACTACTCTGATTTCTATGATCACAAATTCATTTTGTCTGCTTGTGAATTCATGTTTATACTCACTGTGTATTTTTTTATGAGTAACTTCTTTGGCTTAAGATAATATTTCTAAAATTTATATATGTTGCTAGGCGTATCACTGAATTGTTTTTTTTTTTGTTATAATGGATAGTAACTCATTACATAAATATTATGTTTGTATATTCAGTCTACTGGTTGAGGGACTTTTTTTGTTTAGTGACATTTTATTCGTTGTTTTTCAGTTGTTTTGTAATTTACTTGTTCCTTTCTTCTTCTTTTCTCTCTTTCTTTGAAAATTTGATGAGTTTTTGTAGTAATATGTTTTAACTCCTTTCTCTTTGTCTAATGCGTATAAACTACAGGTCTTGGCTTTGTAATTACAATTAGGTTTACTTAAAACATCTTATAGCCGTCTATATTCAACTGATGACAACTTAAATCACATTAAAATCTCATTAAATCACATTAAAAGGCTCAAAATGTTTACTTCTCCCCTTAATCTAATCTGCATGCCTTTTTTTTCTACTATTATATCGTCTTCAGTCTTTAAAGTATGATATTGGCCTAGGATTTTCATAGATAACTTTAATCAGATTAAAGAAGTTTTCTCATATTCCAAACTTTTTCTTGGTTTTTATATTTTTAAATCATAAGTTGGTGTTTAATTATTGTTATAATCTTATTCTGTATTTTTGAACTATTTTGATAATAACATTACTTTTTATTGTTCCTTCTGTTAATGTGATGGATTATGTTTATTTTTCTAATGTAAAATTGTGCTTTCATTCATAGGCTAAATTCCACTTGATCATAAAATACTTAATTTAAAATATAGTTCTGACACCTAATTGTTAATTTTTGAAGATTTGTTCTTAATAGTTATTGGTTTATAATACTTCTTTCTTATAGTGTCATTGCAATTGTTTTCTACCACAGTTATTCAGACCTCATACAATGTCATGGAAAGCATTTTCCACTACTTTATTTTTTGAAAGAGATTGTGTAATATTGATCTTACTTGTTCTTAAATTTTTTTTATGAAATTCACCAGGTCTACAGCTTTTTTGTGTGTGAGAGTTTTAATAATAAATTCAATTATTTTCATACATAAAGTCAATTTCAATTGTTCTAATGTTTCATAAGTATTTTGGTAAGTTGTACTTTCCCAAAAATTATCAGTATCATCTGTTCTCTAATTTATTGAAATGGAATTTTTCATAGTTACCTCTTATTATCTTATAATATTTATAGATTTGTAGTGATATCAGCTCTTTTGTTCAGATATTGAGAATTTGTGTTTTTTCCTTATTTGTCTTGCTGGGGATCTATATATTTTATTAATACTTCAAGTATCAGTTTTACGTTTTGTACTGATCTTTATTGTTAATCTAATTTTGTTTTCATTTATTTTTACTCTTTTATTTTATTTTTCTTAGTTTAAGGACAATTTGTCCTTTTTTTAAAACTAGATTTACTTTTGCTTTTTATTGTGGTAAGATACACATAACATAAAATTTATTATCTTAAGCACTTTTGAGTATAAAGTTCAGTGGTATTAGATACATTTGTAATGTTGTGTGACCATTACTACCATCCATTTATATATCTCCTCTCATCTTGTAAAACTAAAACTCTGTACTCACTGAATAATAACTTCCCATATTCCCTACCTCCAACCCCTGGCAACCACTATCCTACTTTTTAGATTCTATAGTGAAAACAGATCTTTACTTAAACCTTTGTTTTGTTTTAATATGGGCATTTAAAATTATGGGGTTTTTTTCTTTCCCTCTAACCTTGCCAAAGTTTACCTCTAAACAGTTTCAAGGTTGAGGGGCCACATCTGGTGATAATTATTCTTGTTATTAGGGACTCTCTGAGGAGTACTGAGCTGGAACAGGTTATCACATAGTGAGGAGGCTAAGTATGCTCTCTCGGGTCTCTCTCATAAAGCCACAAGTCCAATTCCCATGATAGCTCATTAACCCATTAATCCACTTAATTCATTGAGTAATCTATTAATGAAGTGAGTGCATTTAAGACTCAGTTACCTCTTGAAGATCCCATCTATTAATATTATCACATTGGGGAATAAATTTCAGCATTAAATTTGGAGAGTACAAATATTCAAACCGTAGCTTATGCCACAGACCCACGAGACTCATTTCTCCCTGGTTCCCCCTGCTAAGTACAACTATATATCCTAAACATAATGGAGTAGGCAGATAAAGGGGAACTATGAAAGGTGAAAAGAGGGAGGCAGACTGGATAGAGACTTCAGGGATGAAGGAACAACACAGCAACAGAGTGTCTTATGTCTCCCCACTCAAAAGAAGGAGGTAATCTATAACCAGCATTTTCTGAACCCTGTTCTAACAGGAGAAGTTAGCAGAAATGATAGAGGATAAAATCAATGAATGTGATCATGGGTCAATAATGTTACCCAATCTGAGCAATGATGTGGTAAGCAGAATGGGAATGGGTTTAAGGAGGTACCTATATTAAGCAACGTATAAGTATGGTAGTTTTATACATATATATAGTAGCTGAGACTACAGGCACCCGCCACGACATCCAGCTAACTTTTGTATTTTTAGTAGAGATGGGGTTTCATTATATGGGCCAGGCTGGTCCCCAAAGGATATCCATGTTTTAATACCTGAAATTTGTGAATATTCTACCTTACAAGGAAAAGAAATTTTGAAGATGTGATTAAGTTAAAGATTTGAGATGGAGGCATTATTTTAGATTATCTAAGGTGTGCCCTATGTCACAAGAGTCCTCTTAACAGAGAGAGTTAAGAGAGTCTGAGTCAAACAAGAAAAAGTGACAATAGGAACAGAAAGCATAGTGGTGTGATTGATGACTTTGAAGATAAATGATGGAGCTGCAAACCAAAAAATAGGGTTGGCCTCTAGAAGCAAATGAATAGTCTCCTACATTCTCCAGAAAGTGTACATTTCTGCCAACATCTTGATTTTAGTCCAGTGAGAATTCTGTAACATAACACGTTAGCATTATTGTACTCTAAAGTTTGTAGTAATCAGAATAATGTCTCCTCAGCGTAGTGATTTGGTATGCCAGCACTAAAAAACCTGTAGAGATTTTGGAAACTGAAATTGGAATGCTGCTTTAATATAGATCTAATTGTGGAAATCAGTATAGGTAGAGGCAAAAAGTATTTTGAGAAGCCCAATAGAAAAAGCCTAGATTGCCTTGATCAAACTATCATTAGAGATAAATGGTTATTAATTACTTTACTTGAGAGAAATCAGAAGAAGATAAAGAGGAGCAGGGGAGAGAAAACATATGTCATCATGGGAAATACCAAAATCAGCAGGAACAGACTTGTGGTGGAAATATGGATGTTAAAGGTACTACCAGTGAGGGTTCAGAATGAAATAAGAAACATGTTACTGGAAACTCAAGGAAAGGAGGTCTTTGATATACAACAACCACAGAATGTATATTCTCATTTGCACATGGCACATACTCCAGGATCAACCATATGCTCATCTACAAAGCAATTCTCAACAAATGTCAAAAAACTGAAATCATAGCAACCACACTCTAGGAATGCAGCATAATAAAAATGGTAATCAACACCAAAAATATGTTTCTAAATTATAAAATTACATGGAAATTAAATAGACTGCTCCTGAATAACTTTGGGTACAGAATGAAATTAATGCAGAGATAAAAAAAATTATTAGAAGCTAATGAAAACAAAGATACAACATATCAGAATCTCTAGGACACAGCTAAAACAATGTTGAGGAAAGTTTAGACTAAGTGCCTACATCAACAAGTTAGAAAGATCTCAGATTAATCACTTAACATCACAGCTAGAAGAAGTAGAAAAGCAAGAGAAAATCAACCCCAAAGCTAGCAGAAAAAGAAATAAGAGCTGAACTGAGTGAAACTGGGGTGCAGAAATCTATACAAAAGATTGATGAAATCAAAAGTTGGTTGTTCTAAAGAAAAAAAGCAAGATTGATAGACCACTGGCTAAATTCAAAAAGAAAAATGGAGAGAAGATCCAAATGAACACAATTAAAAATGACAAAGGTGACATTACTACTGACTCCACAGGGGAAAAAAAAAAATCAGGCTATTATAAATACTTCTATGCATACAAACTAGAATACCTAAAAAAAAATGCATAAACTCCTGGAAATATAATCTTCCAGGATTGAACAAGTAAGATATTGAAATCCTGAAAAGACCAATAATTAGTTTTCAAAATTGAATCAGAAGAAAAAACTACCTACCAGAAAAATCCCTGGACTAGACAGATTCAAAGCTGTATTCTATTAGACATGCAAGAAAGAGTTGACACCAATCCTACTGAATATTTTCCAAAAAATTGAGGGGAATTGACTTCTCCCTAACTCATTCTACAAGGTCAACATAATTCAGATAAGAAAACCTGGCAGAGACACAATGAAAACAGAAAATTTCAGGCCAATATCTCTGATGAATATAGATGCAAAAATCTTCAACAAAATACTAGCTAACTGAATTCACAATTAAGTAGGCCTTATTCCAGGGATCAAAGATGGTTCAACATATGCAAATCAATACATGTGATTTATCACATAAAGAGAACTAAAAACAAAAACTACATTATAATCTCAATACAGAAAAGGCTTTCAATAAAATTTAACACCCCTTAAGGTTAAAAATTCTAAACAAACTATGAATTTAAGAAACATACCTCAAAATAATAAGAGCCATCTATGACAAACCCACCCAACATCATACTTAATGGACAAAAACTGAAAGCATTACCATTGAGAACCAGAACAAGACAAGGATGCCTACTCTCGGCACTCCTATTCAACATGGTACTGTTAACTCTAGTCAAAGCAATCAGGCAAGAGAAAGAAATAAAAAACATGCAAGTAGGAAAATAAGTCAAACTATCTCTCTCCACAGACAAAATTATCATATTCCTAGAAAACTCCATAATCTCTTTTCAAAGGCTCCTAGATCTTATAAACAACTTCAGTAAAGTTTCAGGATACCAAATAACTGTACAAAAATTAGTAGCATTTCTGTGAATTAATAATGTCTAAGCTGAGAGCAAAATCAAGAACACAATTCTATTCACAAGAGCCAAAAAAAAAAAAAAAAAGAAAAAAATACCTAGAAATACAGCTAACCAGAGAGGTGAAAAATCTTTACAAGGAGAATTTAAAACACTCCTCCAAGAAATGAGATGACACAAGCAAATGGAAAAACATTCCAGGCTCATGGAGAGAAATAATAAATATCATTAAAATGGCCATAGCGCCCAAAGCAGTTTACAGATTCATTGCTGTTCCTATCAAGCTATTAGTGTTGTTTTTCACAGAATTAGAGAAAACTATTTCAAAATTTATATAGAACCAAAAATAACATAAAGAGCCAAAGCAATTCTAAGCAAAAAGAACAAAGGCACAGACATCACAGTACCCAACTTTAAACTCTATTACAAACTCTATTATTGTTTGGTTATACAGTAACCAAACAGCATGGTACTGGTGCAAAAACAGACAGGTCAATGGAAGTGATTAGAAAACTCAGATATAAAGTTACACACATACAACTATCGGATCATCAACAAAGTTGATAATAACAAGCAATGAGGAAAGTTGATAATAACAAGCAAAAACAAGCAAAAAGGGCTTCCTTTTCAAGAAGTGAAACTGGGATAACTGGCTAGCCATATATAGAAGATTAAAACTGGACCCCTTCCTTTCACCATATATAAAAATCAAGTCAAAATTGATTAAAGACTGAAATGTAAGACCTAAAAGTATAAACATCTTAGATGAAAACCTAGGAAATACCATTTTGTACATAGGCCTTGGCAAACATTTGATGACAGAGCCTGAAAAAGCAATTGCAACAAAAACAGAAATTAATAACCGGGACATAAACTGAAGAACTTCTACACAGCAAAATAAACTACCAACAGAGTAAACAGAAAACCTACAGAATAGGAGAAAATATTCACAATCTATGTTAATAGAAAAGGTCTAATGTTCAGAATCTATAAGGAACTTAAATCAACAAGCAAAGAAAAACTCCATTAAAAAATGAGCAAAGACATTTTTTGAGACACTTTTGAGAGGCGTCAGCAGACTACATTATAATCTCAATAGATGCAGACACCTCTCAAAAGAAGACAGAAAGATCAGCAGACACCTCTCAAAAGAAGATATAAACACAGTCAAAAAGCATGCAAGCATATGCTAAAATACTCAACATCACTAATCATTAGAGAAATGCAAATCAAGACCACAATGAGATACCATTTCACACCAGTCGGAAAGACTATTATTAAAATGTCAAAAAAATAGCAGCTATTGGTAAAGCATGGAGAAAAGGGAATGCTTACATACTGTTGGTAGGAATCTAAATTAGTTCAGCCACTATGGAAAGCAGTTTGGAGATTTCTGAAAGAACTTAAAACAGAATTACCATTTCACCTAGCAATCCCATCACTTGGTATTTAACCAAAGGAATAGAAGTCATTCTACCAAAAAGACACAAGCACCTGTATGCTCACCGAAGCACTGTTCACAATGGCAAAAATATGGACTTAACCAGGTACACATCAGTGGTGGACGGGTTAATGAAATTGTGGTACATAGACACCACAGAAAACTACATAGCCATAAAAAGGAATGAAATCATGTCTTTTGCAGCAACATGGATGCAGCTGTAAGTCATCATCTTAAGCAAATTAACACAGGAACAGAAAACCAAACACCACATGTTGTCTCTTATAAGTGGCATCTAAACGTTGAGTACACATGGGCACAAAGAAAGGAGCAATAGACTCTGAGGCCTAATTGAGAGTGGAGCAGACTGAGGTTCAAAAAACTACCTATTTGGTTCTATGCTCACTACCTGGATGATGAAATTATTTATACTCCAAACACCAGTGACACACAATTTACTCATGTAACAAACCTGCACACATACCCTTTGAACCTAAAAAAAAAACTGAGAAAAGAAAAAACAATAAAGATTGTAATAAATTACTAATAAGACACACCACAAGCCACTTAGCTGATCATGAAACTAGGAAATATCTATCATGATAAACTGAAAACTAAAGGGAACTGTGATATTCAACAGGCTGGTGACAGAAATTTGAGGAAAGACACAGAATTAAATGTTTAAAAAATTTGTCTCAATGAAGTATTTACTGATCACAAAGCAGGGGAGAAATTCATTAATAAGTTTGTCATGGATCTCTGATGACAATGTGATGCCAGAACAAGTTTATAATAACAAATAAATATCACTCTTTTGGTGTTATTGACTCAGAAAGATACTGACTACAGCTAAAAAGACAGCCCCTACAGGAATTAAGAATGCCAAGGACAGAGTAACTATGCTGGGCTGTGCTAATGCAGCCAGCAGACATAAGCATAAACTTGCTGTGATAGGCAAAAGCTTGTGTCTTTGCTTTTATCAAGTGTGAATTTCTTACCAGTTCATTCTTATATTAACAAAAAGGCATGGATCACCAGGGAGATCTTTTCTAATTGGTTTCACAAACATTTTGTACCAGTAGCTTGTCCTCACCCCAGAAATACTAGACGGGATGGCAGGGTGCTATTGTCTTCATGTGTGGCTGAGATAATAAAACTTTTGCCTTCCGATGAATTAATGTATATAAACTTGGTTTCATGCACTATATTATTTAAAACATTGTATAAAATTACTTTCAGGTTAGGTGTATGATATGGCTTGGATCTGTGTCCCCATCCAAATCTCTTGTTGAATTGTAATCCCTAATTTTGGAAGTGGGAGGAGGTGATTAGATCATGAGGGAAGATTTCCCTGGGTGCTGTTCTCATGATAGAGTTCTCAGGAGATCTGGTTGTTTAAAGGTGTGTGGCACCTCCCCCACCCACATTCTTCCCCCTGCTCTAGCCACGTAAGACTTGCCTGTTTTTCTGTTGCCTCCTGCCATGACTGAAACTTTTCTGAGGCCTCCTCAGAAGCATCATACAGCCTGTGGAACCGTGAGCCAATTAAAGCTATTTTCTTTATAAATTAACCGGTCTCAGGTATTTTTTATGGCAATGAGAGAACAGACCAATACAGTGTATAAGATGCACATAAGTAATTAATAAATGAATTTTGTGTTTAGACTTGGGTCTCCTCTCCAAGAACTGTCATTACATATATGTAAATATTCCAAAATCCAAGAATATTGGATAAGAAACTCAAAATCTGAAACACTTTTGGTCTCAAACATTTTGGAAAAGGGTTACAACCTGTATTCTAATTGTAATGGCAACTCAGAGGAAAAAAATACACCACTTCCATCATTTATCGCTTAGATTGTAAGACTTTAAAAATATAAATAACATCAATAAAATCTGATATAATTTTAAAAATTGATATTGTGGTGTGTCTGCCTGAGACAGGACCTGAAATTTCAAAACTATCTATTTTTACTGCATCCTCAGAAGATTATTTCTTTTCTTGGAAAAAAAATTATGATTAATACCTTTAGTTAAACACCAAAGTTCTTTTCTGAAATGGAAATAATACCTGAGACAATTTCAACCTAATCATGTATAATTCTCTGTAATGTGTTGCCAGACCTGATTATTGGTTAACCATTTTCCTTAAACAAATGTTTCTTTACTACATATGTTTTCACTTCTCTATCCCTGCCTATTAGCGCATGTTCCTTCAGAATTAAACACTGTCTGTTTAAGAGTTGCTCAAGGTAGATGGAATGTAGATATGGGTAAGGTGCCAGCAGACAGGTATAAGTCTTCCCTTTCTTTCATTTTTTACCGCAAGACAGACTGTGCCAACTAAGGGCAGTAAGCTGGTACAATATAACTTTCTCTGGATTTCAATGGCCTTCGCATGCTCTAATAAGAGAAAATGCATAACCCAGATATTAAGAATCATACTATGTTTAATCTAGAGTTTATAAGATGCCATTTAACAAAGGCAGATATTAGTAGATTGGGTAAGGTTTCTGTGGAAAAACAAATGAGTATTCTGATAGTCTCTCAGCATATCCACATACAGTAATATACATTGTAAATTTTATATCACTTCTGCTATTGTGAACATTCAGTGAAGTCAAGTTACAAGTTAGAGCTTAGGCTTTGTGTTTTTGTGTGAAATTACAAATCAATCTCTCCTGAGTTTCTGATTAGTAGCAAAAAAAAAAAAAAAAAAGTAGACCTGGGTCCCCTTCCTTAAAACTAGAGTGGTAATGACAAGAGCAGTCATTAGTGAAGGACAGCTGTACCCATTGGAGTGGTGATACCACCACAGCCAACCTCAGCAGAGACAGCACAGTGGCAGCATGTCTGGGGGCTGCAGCAGAATCATGTAGGAGGCTTATTTCTGGGCACTCATGTGACAACTATCTGTGAAGCTCTTAGAAATAGCTAGAGGGCATGTTGAGAGATGCTAATTTCTGTCATTCAAGTACATAGGGAGGATGTCTTTGTAATTTGGATATTTTGAGTTACTTATGGTGTGTGGTACTCAAGTTGGTCAGGCTAGAGAACATTTGTGTTACATAAGCCTCATTGTTATGCAACACAATCCATGCAAACTTCTTTTCCATTTTTGCAACCCTTGCACAGAGAGATGAAAATACTATTTATGTGATTTCTTTTTCCCTAAAGGGGTCTCTGTGTTCTGCAAGAGGTTACAGAAACTGCTACTTCACAAAAACATCTTTTCCTAAAGAAGTTACTTCGTACCATACATAAATTAGTGTAACATATGTATAGTCAATTTCTGTTTTATAAATGGAATCTCAGCTCATGGGTGGGTCAGTCAACAAAATGAAACATCAATGCAAGAAATAAAATAAGAGAGGAAATTAGCAGTCAATCCAGTCAGAAAATAGATTGGTTTCTTCTTAAAAACCATGGAGATTAAGATAGCTGGACTACACCAACCAGGGTGCAATAATCTTGCAAACAAAGACGTAAGTTGTCTTGATTCGATGCATTGTATTATTCCACAGGTTCATGTAGTCACCTAAAGATTACGAAACTCTTTGTGGTATGGAGAATGGGTTAGTAGAGAGGCAGAATTACAAAGAAAATTTAATGAATTGATAATACACCAATTAGAAAGTCTTTGTGATGAAAGGGAAAGTTAAACAAACTCATGGGAAATGCTATAGCTTTAACCAAGTCACCAACATGGCCTGAATACTATTGTCGTGTATGTATGTGTTCCTCTTAGTATTCTTTCAGTTAGTGTTTTCCAACACTCAATAAAAAAATTAAAGTAGAGGCGAAATGTGAATCCAAGCTCAAATATACTCCATCTCTTGTTTTAACCCCTGCTCAAAGATGTGGCCTGAGTCAAATTAATAATTTTTAAAATCAAAGCAGTATGAGATTTAAAGCCGCTTTCTCCTTTATCTTCGAGAAAATATATTTAACATAGAATAGAGCAATAGATGAAGGTTTTTAATGATGTCAAACACCTCAAAAATGTTCATTAATACACTGAGAAGAAAATAAAGCAAATGAGGAATAATGGTAAGGAAGAAAAAGCAGTAAAAAGAGAGGGAGGAAGAGTAAAGGAAAAAAGGAGAGAAAGTAAAAAAAGAAAAAATGAAGAGAGAAATAGAAGATAGGAGTTAGAAAATCAAACCCAATCCCTGGCTATAATTCCCATCTGAAGGCTGAAATTACCTCATCTGTGCAGGGAGAGCCTGGGGCCAGATGTCCCCTAGATCTATAGCAATTCAATTAAAAATGAAATTATAATGGTTACTTTTGCACACTGATTTATCTTAGCTCTATACAGTGCAGTATTGCACAGGAATTATAATTGCCTTAAAAGTTCTTCCCCCTCAAGCTGTTACCTGTGGGATCCCAGCTCTATTAAATATTGGTGGGTCCCACTGCCTTAGGTCTTCACAGACCCTCTAACTACTTCATTGTCCTAAAACAAACATCCAACCCTCAAGGCCTCACTTCCTTAGACTCTTCCCCAAAACAGACCACTCTACCCCTCTTTTATCATGGCACAGAACTGAGAGACACTGTCAGAACATGTTTTGATTCCAAATTCCACACCCAATCCACTACTTTTCCACCCTCCACTGAAATTCTATTTTTTAATTTTACATCAGCCTTCTCTCACAGCCAGTCTCTGCAATCCTCAACCTTCTCATTTCCCTTCAACATGACTTCAACTATCTTCACCAACTACATTTGGTGCCTTATACACTATACACAAGCTCAATCCCGCCAACACTTCCAAACCTCTTCCGTGGCTTTAAAACTCCATTTTCTCTTCTCATTCCCTTTCTTTTCTCACCAAAATTCCTAAAGCACATTAAGTATATTGTCTTTACTTACTTTCACTGCTTAATATGCTACAGTCTAATGTCTGCCCCCACCATGTTGGTGAGAGTCCCCACTCACTCATCAATTGCCAAGTGCAAATAGCGCTTATATTACTTAGTCTTTCTCTAGTATTTGATGTTATTACATATTGGACAGTCTCTGTGCTATTCCCCTTGCTTACCCAACACCTGATCTCCTGGTTTTTCTTCTCTTTCATCACTGCATCTCAGTCTCTTTTGCTTGACCCTAAGTCTTTCAGCGTTCCCCAGGGTTTATCTTTTTTCCTTTCACAATGCTCTCTTTCTTTAGTCAAGCACATACATTCTTAAGTATTTAAATTTCACCTGTGGCTGCTCCATAGAAGAAGTTTTCCTAAACATGGAGTCTCTAATACATAGACCTCCATGAGGATGGGACAGGAATAGGTACATGAAATGTTTAACACTATGTCTGGCACTTAGGATAGACTCAAACACTTGTAGTCATTATTTCTAAATATAAAGAAAAATTTTGATACACTGGTGATTGCCAAACACGACTCTATAACAGATCTCTGTAGCAAACTTGAGCTTAAATATGTTACTATACATTGCACCTATCTATCTGACAAAAATCTCTAAAGCATGTCTAAAACTAAAGTATTTTTCCCTTTACCTCTCCTTCATCCCTCTTACCAAAAAATTATGTCTGCTGTTCTTCCTTGTGTATTTCCAATTTTTTGTTGAGGACAACTTGTCTCCCAAATCTGCAACATAAGTCCTTCTAAATTCCTTCTCTAGATTATACCGACGATGCATTTTCCCCACTTTCCTTATACTCAACTATGGGATACATGAAGTCCAGTACATTCTACTTAACCAACATCTGGGATCCATTTTCTGCTCTTCATCTGATCCTGTGCTAGTTCAAGTTCCTGTAATCTTATTACTGAACGGCCTTTTCATCAGCCTTCTAGTCTTCACCTCGCCAGTCCAGAGTCTAGACTGCCAAAGAAAGACAGTACTTACGCAAAATAGAGCCTACTCTTGCCACTGGTGGAAATAAACACTTTCTCACAAATGCCTCATTTTAAGATGATTAGAATAGCACATAGAGCTCTTCAATTTCCTAATTCTGTCTACATCCATGGTCTCACCTTCTGTCAATCTCTTTTCTGAACTTAAATCCAGCAATATGAACCCCTTAATATTTTGGATATACCTTGCTGTCTCATGTTCCCATGAGCATCCTATTTCTTCTGCTGGACTGTGCTTACACTTATCATTGACCTGAAAACTACTAAACTCTTTTTCATATCCCACATTATTCATTTTCTCTCCTACAGTCCTTTAATTCCCATCATCCCAGGAAAAAATTTATCACTGTTGGATTCAAACATGAAAGGGTCAGATTCAAATCTGGGCTTAGCCTTTTTGTAACTGTAAGAACTTGAATAAGTCACTTAGCTTTTCTTTGTCTTATTTTCCCAAATTGCCAAATAGGCATAGCACTTGTGAGGTTTAAGGGTTATGAATACCCAACAAAGAGAAAACAGTAAATAAACTGTTGCTATTATGTGCATATACAGAATTATATAGATGCTATTGGGCAGTATATTATCATCAGTTTTGTTGTAATCATTTGTCTTCCCTATTGAATTGTGGAGACTTTTGAGGAAAGAGACTGGGCTATCTGATTATCTGTATCTCCAAAGCCTAATGGTGAATCTAGCATTTAGTAGCTCTTCAATAAACACTTCTTGAATAAATGTATACAATAATGAATATTCACCACTGTTATAGAGAGATTAGTGTTGGCACATAAGGACTCAGTAGGCTTCCACACCACAGAGGGTTGTTTATTAAAGGCCTTTAGCTGATCTCCAGTTGCAATAACAGTGCATTTGTAAATCAATATTTTTGGATACTATAAAATAACTCTGTGATGGTTAGGAAGTGAAGATTAATGGAGATAAGAATATTTATAAGTCTGTAATCAAATATGCAAAAATAAGGAAGTTTCAGTTTTGTACCTCCTTCTGAATCTTCTCATTCAGGAACATCTGTCTATATCCACACGTATCAGTCTTGCTTCTGGGAAAAATTATACATCTCCCATTTATAGCCCTACTGCTTTATGATTAGACTCCTTAGCCAGGAATTTTCTCTTTCTGGACACTATGAACTTCTGGTTTACCTGCTTCTCCTGCCAGTCTCTGATGAGCTACTGCTGAGTACATTCTAGTTTCAAGCTCTTACTTATTATTATTCTTAATGGCTTCTTATATATACATGCATTAAAGTACTGCTCCCAGATTACTGTTCTGTTGGCTATTACAGTCAGCAAACAAGACAAACAATGTGGGCAATAATACTAATCCAGCCCCCATTTTGCACCAATCACTGTGCCAGGTAAGTAACACATGCCCCTTGTTTAATTCTAACAACACAGAATTATCTCATAAGAGACATACAAAGATTAGGTAACTTGTAACAGAAGGAGTAACTAATAAAGTTAATTAATTAATAAGGTTGATCATTTTGCCCCTTATGATAAAGCCACCTTGCTTTTTTTTAACCTTAAAAATTAAACATGTACCCAAGAAAGTGTCAAATAATTAGGCATGATTTTGATATACTGCCTTCAAGTTAGAGTATAGTTAGATGAAAAACCATGTGATTGGAAAGATTGAACTAATCACTATATATGTAGTAAAAGTATTACCAGTCTCACTGGAGGGCCTGCTAGAGAACTCAACAGAGCTGTGGTTAGTGAGTGCATAAAGGTCTTGTTTTTTGTTTATTTGTATTTTTATGAAAATACTTAGAGAACACATAATGATGAAAACATAACCAAGTGTAATTTAACCAAGGAATTAATTGTGCCCATGGGTCTTTTTTGCTAAGTGCTTTGCCTTACCAGCCCCGCAGTGACCCCTACTCCACCAGTATCCCACTTTGACAGCAAAGTGAAAACTGAAAGAAGTCATTCATGCCCTCCTGAATCCAAAGAAGAAATGTTTGTCCTTAAGCCCAATTACTATTAAGTTCAGATTTGACTCATCATAGAATAATTAGAAAGCTCTGTTATTTACATTGTCTAGGTGCCTTTAAAATTAAATGGAATCAAGCAAATTGAAGGGGAAATTGAAAATAATGTGCATACTTTATGTGGACTAATAAGAGTTGATCAGAATAATATAATTTTACTCTGTAAAAGTGAAGAAATATGCTTTAGCTCTTGGATTATTGCCTATGAGACATGTATCAGACACTAAAGAACATTGAATGGACAGAAATGAAGCTGACCATTGAGCTGAGGATTATGAAAATTATCTCTCATTTCTTACAGAGCATGCTGAATAGATATTAGAATGTAATTGACCTATGATTATTTATGTATAATTTCATCACTTGTATTTTAAAGGAATAAGAACAAAACGCTTGAGATAATATCCTTTACAGAAACATCTTTGGGCATCAATCTGCTGTTTTCCTCTAAAAACAAATGCAGTGTAAGTAAATCTTACTATTCTAGGAAGCAAAATGTATGATCTGATTCTAGTGAAACTGCTAACAGAGGAAATGATTTCTCCACTGATTCCAAAGGCAACACAGTAATGCATTCATTATTGCACAGACCTTAAGGTTGAGCTGATTTTATTACCAAGTAATAAATTAATAATAATGATTTTATGGCCAAGTCAGGAACTAAATTTTTGTGTATGTTTAGTAATGTTTTTCCATGACATTTCTATAAATGAAGTTATAGAAACACCAAACATTTTTTGAAAAATGCTACAGTCTTTAAGTTACCCAGAAGAGTAACTGTGCTGCTTATTCTCCATTTGCCTCACAATCTCTAACCCCATTCATTTGTGACCATTTTCCTCCTGTGTGTACCCTAGGAAGATGCTCTATATGAACTGAATCACTGGATTTCTTGACAATTGGTTTCTATCAGAGTGGTCATCTTCAAGAGATTGGAGGGCTGGTGGAGAGAAGGTCAGGACTCTTTTTTTTTACATTTATTTGATTTTATTTTAAGTTCCAGGGCATATGTGCGGGACATGTAGGTTTGATATACAGATAAACATGTGTCATGGTGGTTTGTTGCACCTATCAACCCATCACCTAGGTATTAAGCCCAGCATAAGTTATCTATTTTTCCTGATGCTCTCCCTCTACCACCCTCCTGTGACAGGCCCCAGTGTGTGATGTTCTCCTCCCTGTGTCCATGTGTTCTCATTGTTCAGCTCCCACATATAAGTGAGAACATGCAGTGTTTAATTTTCTGTTCCTGTGTTAGTTTGCTGAGGATAATGGCTTCCAGCTTCATTTATGTTCCTGCAAAAGACATGATCTTGTTTCTTTTTATGATTGCATAGTATGTCATGGTTTATATGTACTACATTTTTTTTAATCCAGTCTATTATTGATGGGAATTCAGGTTGATTTCATGTCCGTACTATTGTGAATAGTGCTGCAATGAACATACATGTGCATGTATATTTATAATAGAATGATTTATAGTCCTTTGGGCATGTACCCAGTAATAGAATTGCTGGGTCAAATGGTACTTTTGGTTCTAAATCTTTGAGGAATCTCCACATTATCTTCCACAGTAGTTGACACCCAAATTGTAAAAGGGTTCTCACCCACAGTGTAACAGTGTTCCTATTTGTCTGAAACCTCACCAGCATCTGTTGTTTCTTGACTTTTTAATAATCACCATTCTGACTGGTATGAGATGGTATCCCATTGTGGTTTTAATTTGGATCTATTTAATGACCAGTAATGTTGAGCTTTTTTTTCTATGTTTGTTGGTCACATATATGTCTTTTTTGAGAAGTGTCTGCTCATGTGATTTGCCCACTTTTAATGGGGCTGTTTGTTTTTTTCTTGTAAATTTGCTTAAATTCCTTGCAGATTCTGGATATTAGACTATTTTCAGGTAGATAGATTGAAAACATTTTCTTCCATTCTGTAGGTTGTCTGTTGACTCTGATGATAGTTTCTTTTGCTCTACAGAAGCTCTAATTTTTGCTTTTGTTGCAATTGCTTTTGGTGATTTCATCATAAAATCTTTGCCCATGCCTATGTCTTGAATGATACTGCAAGATTTTCTTCTATGGTTTTTCTTATGGTTTTGCATTTTACATTTAAGTCTTTAATCTATCTTGAGTTAATTTTTGTACAAAGTGTAAGGAAGGGGTCTAGTTTCAATTGGCTAGTCAGTTCTCCCAGCACCATTTATTAACCCCATTGCTTGTTTTTGTCAAGATGAAAATCAGATGGTTATAGATGTGCAGTTTTATTTCTGAGTTCTCTATTCTGTTCCATTGGTCTATGTGCCTGTTTTTGAACCAGTACCTGCTGTTTTGGTTACTGTAGCCTTGTAGTATAGTTTGACGTCAGGTAATGTGATGCCTCCAACTTTGTTCTTTTTGCTTAGGATTGTCCTGGCTATACAAGCTCTTTTTTGGTTCTATATGAATTTAAAAATAGTTTTTTTTTTCTAATTCTGTGGAGAATGTCAAGATAGTTTAATGGGAATAGTATTTAATCTATACATTGCTGGGGCAGTATGATCATTTTCATGATACTGATTCTTCCTATCCATGAGCATGGAATGTTTTTCCACCTGTTTTTGTCCTCTCTGATTTCCTTGAGCAGAGGTTTATTGTTCCCCTTGAGGAGGTCCTTGACTTCCCTGATTAGCTGTATTCCTAGGTATTTTATTCTCTTTGTGGCAAGTGTAAATGGGAGTTCATTCATAAGTCAGCTGTTTACTTGACTGTTATTGGTGTATACGAATGCTTGTGATTTCTACACATTGATTTTATATCCTGGGACTTTGCTGAAGTCACCTATCAGCTTAAGAAGTTTTTGAGCTGAGTCAATGGGGTTTTCTGTGTATATTGGCTCATGTCATCTGCAACCCAAAACAGTTGACTTCCTCTCTTCCTATTTGAATACGTTTTATTTCCTTCTTTTGTCTGATTGCCCTGGCCAAACTTCTAATACTACATTGAATAAGAGTGATGAGAAAGGGCATCCTTGTTTTGTGCCAGTTTTCAAGAGGAATTCTTCCTGCTTTTGTCCATTCGGTATGATATTGGCTGTGGGGTTGTCATAAATGGCTCTTATTATTTTGAAGTATGTTCCATCAATACCTAGTTTATTGAGAATTTTTAACATGAAAGGATTTTGAATTTCATTGAAGGCCTTTTCTGCACCTATGGAGATAATCATATGACTTTTGTTTTTAGTTCTGTTTATGTGATTGATTACATTTGTTGATTTGCACATGTAGAACCAGCCTTGTATTCTGGAAATGAAGCCAACAAATACCCACATTAAAAACCTAGAAAGATCTCAAGCCAACATCTTAACATCACAACTAAAAGAACTAGACAACCAAGAGCAAAAAAACCTCAGAGCTAGCAGAAGACAGGAAATAGCCAAGCTCAGAATGGAACTAAAAGGCATAGAGATACAACAAACCCTTCAAAAAAAAATCAATGAATCTAGGAGCTGGTTTTTTGAAAAACATCAATAAAATAGATAGACATCTAGCTAGACTAATAAAGAAGAAAAGAGAATATTTAAATAAACAGAATCAGAATTGATATGGAAGATACCACCACTCACCCCAAAGAAATATAAACAACCATCAGAGAATACTATAAATACCCCTATGCAAATAACCCAGAAAATCTAGGAGAAATGGATAAATTCCTGGACACATACAGTCTCCCAAGACCAAACCAGGAAGAAGTTGAATGTCCAAATAGGCCAATAACAAATTATAAAATTAAGGTAGTAATAAATAGCCTACCAACCAAAATAAGCCCAGGACCAGATGGATTTACAGCTGAATCCTACCAGAGGTACAAAGAGGAGCTGGTACCATTTCTTCTGAAACTCTCCCAAACAACTAAAAAGGAGGGACTCCTCCCTAATTCATTTTATGAGGCCAGCTTCATTGTGATACCAAAACCTTGCAGAGATACAACAAAAAAAGAAAACTTAAGGCCAATCTCCCTGATAAACATCAGTGTAAAAATCCTCAATAAAATATTGGCAAACTGAATCCAGTGCACATCAAAAGGGATTCCTTTCTTCACTTATGTCTTGCTTTAGTACTTCATTTCCTTCAGCTCAGTACCCTTTTAGGATTAAATGTCATGCAAAAATTTCTTCCCTATGGCTTCAAATGTACAGGTCACCATGAAATTATTTCTCCCTTTGGCATCTGTATACCTAAGAGTTACAATGGCTTCCTACTCTTGTTAGTCTCTGGGTCCCTCATCATCCCTTGCTGGTTCCACTATCCATGCCCACACCTCTATAAATTTCCCCCTTCTTAATATGTCTTTTCCTGAAAAAACAAAGCCAAAGACATCATACCTGACTTCAAAATATATTACAAAGCTATAGTAACAAAAACATCATGGTATTGTTATAAAAATAGGCACATAGACCAATGAAACAGAACAGAGGACCCAGAAATAAATGTACATATTTAGCACCAACTGGTCTTCAATAGAGACCAAGAACATACACTGAGGAAAAAAAACACCTTCTTTACCAAATAATGCTAGGTAAAATGGATATCCATATGCAGAAGAATGAAACTAGTCCTCTATCTCTCACCATATATGAAGATCAACCCAAAATAGATTAAAAACTTAAACATAGGACCCAAAATTATAAAACTATTAAAAAAAACATAGGGAAATACTTCAGGACATTGGTTGAGGCAAAAATTTTGTGGCTAAGACCTCAAAAGTATAGGCAACAAAAACAAAAGTAAACAAATGCAACTACATGAAACTGCAAAGCTTTTGAATAATAAAGGAAACAATCAATGGAGTGAAAAAATAACCTGTAGAATCATTTGCAAACTATTTATCTGACAAGGCACTAATAGCCAACATATACAAGGACACTCAAACAACTCAACAGCAAAAAACAACAACCAAACAAACAAGTAATCTAATAAATATAGGGCAAAGGATCAAAATGGACATTTCTCAAAAGAAGATATACAAATAAACAAGTGTATTAAAAATATTCAACATCACCAATCAGGGAAATATAAATAAAAGCCACAAAAATCTATCATCTCATATCATTTAGAAAAGCTTTTATCAAGAAGACAAAAAATAATAAATACTAGTAAGAATGCAGAGAAAAGGAGATTTTTAGACACTATTGGTGAAAATGTAAATTAGTACAACCATTATGGAAAACAGTATAGAGGTATCTCACAAAACTAAAAAATAGAACTAATATATGATCCAATAATCCTACTACCGGGTATTTATCCAAAAGAAAGGAAAAAAGTGCATTGAAGAGATACTTGCACCCTCATGCTAATTGTAGCACTATTCACAATAGTCTTGACATAGCATCAATCTAGTGTCCCTCAACAAATGAATGGTGATATAATCTAGATATGTCCCTGCCTATTCCTCATTTTGAATTGTAATCCTCAATGCTGGATGAGGAGCCTGGTGGGAGGTGATTGGATCATGCGGGTGGAAATCCCTGCTGCTGTTCTTGTGATAGTGAGTTCTTAGAAGATCTGCTTGTTTAAAAGTGTGTAGTGCCTCCCCATTTTCTCTCATCCTCCTGCTCCAGACATGTAGGATGTGCCTGCTTTCCCTTCACCTTTCATCATGACTGCAGGTTTATTGAGGCCTCCCCAGTCATGCTTTTTGTATAGCGTGAGGAACCATGAATCTATTAAACTCCTTTACCTTATAAAACTTTATAAAGAAACTGAATAAAACTTTCTTTTCTTTATACCCAGTTTCAGGTAGTTCTTTATAGCAATCTGAGAACAGACTATTACAAATGGGTAAAGAAAATGTAGCATATCTACTCAATGGATTGCTACTCAGTCATAAGAAAAAATAAAATTCTGTCATTCTTGGCAACATGGATGAGCCTGGAGAACATTATGTTAAGTGAAATAAGTCAAGCATGAAATGTAAATATTGCATGTTCTCACTCATATGGGGGCTAAAAAATTAAGCTCAAAGAAGTACAGAGTATAATTTTGGATATTAGAACCTGGTAAGGGTAGGGGGCGGTGGGGATTGGGAGAGGCCAGTTGACAGAAACAAAGCTATAGCTAGATGGGAGGAATACGTTTTAGTGATCTGTAGCACTGTAGGGTAAATATAGTTAATAATTTAATGTATATTTTCAAAAAGCTAGAAAAGAGGATTGCAAATGTTTACAACACAAAGAAATAATAAATGTTTGAGGTGATTGATATACCAATTACTCTGATTTGATTTATTACATATTGTATGTATACTAAAATATCACTTTGTATCCCATAAAGATGTACAATTATTATAAGTCAACTGAAAATTAAAAAAATTACTTGACTAATCTGAGGAGAATTCTGTTTACTACCCATACCCTGACTTCTACAATGAGGTTATATGTAATAGATGTATTAAGCAAATATAAATTTATTAAATATATCCGTGTTTATTTTCAATGGTTAGAAGGGGAAGGAAGGAAGAAGGGAGGGAGAGAGGGAGGGGAAGAGGGATGGGAAGGGAAGGGAGGGAAAGAGGGATGGGAAGGGAAGGGAAAAGAAAACAAAGAAAAGAAAAAAGAAAAGAAAAGAGAGAAAATAAAGAGTTAGTTAGACAAACCCATAAAACTTAACCCAGTGATTTCCAGTCAGAGAGGTCCCTATTATCAATGAAGACTGAATTCAACATTTCAAAAAAGCAAAAGCTAGTCTTAAGTTAAAAACCCACAGGCTAAGCAAAATAATGAGTTTTGTTGTGTTTTGTCTTGCTTTGACTAAAATGATGACAGCTCAATGTGATGCCGCTAGTTATCTTAGAATAATCAGTTCTTAATTGTGATTTTATATACCTGGATAATAACCATGTGACAGCTAATTATTTGCACATGATAAGAACAATGTGGCAAAAGAAATCTAACCTTAATGTTTATATAGAAAAGAAAATCAATAAAAAAGAGTTCTTGGGGTTGAAAGTCAGGCAATGACCGGCTTCATACTGTAACATCGGAAAAGGAGGCTCTGCTTAACTCTGGGGCCTCTCCCTGCGGACTCCGCCACATGCCTCAAGGACACTTCACAATGCAGGGCAGCCACCTCCCCATAGATACTCAGTCCTCAAAGACCTGAGGAATCAGTCACAAGAGCCTTCCATTTGAATGCACACCATTGCTTGCTTCAGTCCCATGAATAAGAGGTCTATGGTATCCAAGACTGGAAGAGTGAGACCAAAACTCTATATTTTTGAACCATAAATTTGAGAATCCAGTTCATAGACCGGGCCTACTATGTGACCCAATGTGTTGAATTTTCCTTTCTGGGCTCCCCACATTAAGATTTCACTACCTAGAATCAAATGTGACTAAATTCTCTATAAAGGTGCTACACTGTGTGACCTGGTTGTGAAATTAGCTTTATTCTCTTAATAATTCTCATTTTCTGTGAGTAGCCTTTGATACAGGACTGCTGTGCATCATCAGTTGGTAAAGTCTGGACGTGTCAGAGGTAAGATTTCACTCACAGTCCCACTGCGAGCCAATACATGCTATTGTTGGTATCAATAAAAGATACAGTCTCTGAAAAGCTCTAATACTGACCACTCTTTCCCAGGGCTGTTTTCCATTAAGGTCACAATTCAGGTATCTTAGGTATAGCCTGTGATTGCTAACTTGAGTACATCTCTGATGCCAAGCAGAACTTTGGTAACAGGCTCTGGTTAAATGTATTAAATTCTATATAGTTTATATATATAATATATATATAGATCTGTCACTCATCTAACTAGATGTAGATATATGGATACATAGATGATAGATAATAGAAAGAAAAAGAAATATTATATATATATATATATTAGTATAGTACAAAAGTACACTTTATTATGGCATTCTTAAATGTCTTACTTTTAATACCTTTTCCTCAGGGAAAAGGTTTCCTGTTTTCTTTTTAATATACATGTTTATAGTGCTATGTTATCTGAGATAAATAGTTAAGAATTTTAAAACCAACTAGACTATCTGAAAATACTAATTTACAAAACATCAAGTAAAAATCCTGAGTGTTGGAGTGAGGAGACATAGGTTCTGATACTGGTCTGTCTGTCACTTACCTAAGTGATCTTCACCAGCAATTCATCCATCAGGATTTCAGTTTTCTAATCTGTAAAGCGAGGTGACTGAGAGCCCTTCTCAGACCACTCTGCTTCCTTCCCACCTCCAATTCACAGTCTGCACCAACAACCTGCTCCCTCCACTGACTTTTCACATTTGTGATTATCACAACTTGTAGTTACTTATTTACTCATTAGATTTTATAACTTATGCATCAAATTGTGTAGTAGGAGCTCAGGAAATATTTGTTGGCTGAATGGAAGAATTAAATTGATTCCAGTTTTAACACCTTATGCATCTAGCAGGTAAGGTCAGGATCCAAGCTAGGCTCTCACTGAGCCAATAATCCCACTGAGCATTGAGTTGGAGCTTGTGATGACAACCACAGTAATTACTGCATCCCAAAGTCATAAGCAGTTTTAGCAGAAAAGGGTAGTGTTTCCTGATGGTTACCGTCAAATGAAGCCTTTGAGTGAGAACGGCAGATATTTCCTTTAGGACATCTTGGGAACTACATAAGCTCAAATCCTACTCACAGATTTGAACTTGACATTCTCCTTAAGCTGACTCCCAGATCTTATAAGTCAAAGTCTCTTTGCAGCATTAGAAAGAGTACTGGATTTGGAGTAAGGCAGCCTGGCCTTGAAATCTCTCTCTGCTGCTTTCAGTTGTGTGGCTGTGAAAAATGACTGAACTAACATTTCAAATCTAATTCCTCATTTGTGAAAGTCAGATGGCATCTGCCTGCCTACATACCCTATCACTAAACATTGTTTTGGGTCATAAGGAAGTTAGCTCTACCAAAGGATATAGCATGTATGAAACACACTAAATGCCGTTAAATTTGAATATTTAGATTCACCTTTAGGAGAATTCATCTTTAGAAAACTTCAGCTTGTCATAGTTTTCTAAGGTTAACATAAAACTTGCAAGAGATGATTACTGCTTTTGTAAGAAAAACTGCAGAAATTATTAGTAATGGTAATTATCCAAAATAGTAAAAATGTTTACAAAATCACATAAAGAATTAGGGTAGTTAATCAGTTAACATCATTTCAAAAGAGCAGTAAGTCTTTGTCAAAGGCTAAAATGACTATAGGAAAAATATGATTTTAAAACAAGGCTGAAACAGTTAAACTGCATTAATAGTTTATAATTAAGAGTTGAATTCAGAGTATCAATATGATCCCAAAGTAACAGCAATCAACAAGTTCATAAAATGAACTAGAGTCCATTTCTGCAATGCAGCAATAATAACTGCTGATAATAATAATGCTAAGTGCAATACTAGCAGCCAAAATGCACTGATAGGTTACCAAATGCCCAAACTGTGTTTCCATGTATTATATCTCATTTAATTTCCTCAACAACCCTAGAAAGTTAAGCTCTGATAATACTTGCATTTTGTAGAAGAGGAAACTGAGTTTCAGAGGGGTTGAGTAACTTGTCCAAGCCCCAGTTATTAAACTTTAGAGCTGGAATAACACCTAAGGCAGTGGGATTCCAAAGTTAGTGCTAAGAAAGGAGGTATAAATTACTAAAATAACTGAAAGATTGCAGCACTTCGACATAGAAGCCTAAGCATCCTGCTTCAACTTACCTGTACATCTGAGATGACATTTATTGAAACTACTTACTTATTCAACATTCAAGCATTAATTACAAAGATAACAAATGCCCAATCCAATAAAACTGCTGTTAGTTGGTGTTCTACTGCTGAGACACATATGGACAAGCGGTATGTAGTGGAAACTTTTACTCAAGTCAAACTGGAAACTAGGTATCAACTATAAGGAAGACATGATTTAAGGACAAGGGTCTTTGTTAGCCCAGGATAGCTTCACCTCACTGATGCTCATAGACACTCAGCAAGCTGCTTTTAGCTGATCACTGTGTCCCCACTGAGATATTAATTTATTATTAGAGTCACACAATTAAAAATGACTTACAATTATTCTCTCATTTATTTATGGAGTGTTATTTTAAAACCATAATTGCAAAATTAAATAATTTGCATGTTTTAATTCTTTCTTTCAATGAAAGGTTTCCACCCGGTTTTTAGACTTGGTGTCAATTTTCTCATTTATATAACTTGCATTCCTATTCACTAATGTTTCAAGGATCTCTCTAAGGTTAAAAGTCAAAACACAAACTAAAATCTGAAATAATTAAACTTTACATTTAGCTAATAATTTTGTGTCTGTCAATCATTTTTAATGTTTTCAAGTCAATATGCTCAACTTGTTTTCTGAATATTTACAAAATATAACTGAATGTTTCCTTTGGTCGATAATTCAGCATTTTATATGACCCTAAAACGATTGCTTTAAATAAAAAGAGATATTATTTTTTCTATTTCATTATTAGAGATAAACTGACTTCACTTAGGTCACATGCTTGTTAAGGAAGATTACCAGGGCTGGAAGGTAGATCTGATATAAATTCCCCATAGCCTTGCTACTCAGCATAATACGAAAACTTACAAGATTGGCATCATCAGGGAGCTTGTTAGGAATGCAGAACCTCAGGTCCCACTCAGATGTGCTAAATTAAAACCCACATTTTACAAGATCCTTAAGTGACTTGCATCTTGTGGAAGTTTTAGAAGGACTGCCACTGCTTTATAGCATATTGCCAACTATCTTAATTATCTGCCTATAAAATAATGTGGCCCTTGGTAGATGTACTCATATAGAACTTAGGAGAAATTCAGGAATACTGAAGACTAGACATTTTTTAAAAACTTATGTTGAGTAATTTCAAATATATCCTTTTATTATCAGGCTCTTTTCTTTAGAAATAAGCATGACTGTTTGTAATTACTAACATAAATTGATCTCTATAGAGGTATGTGTTTAATATATATATACTAAAATAATGATATATTTCAGATCTTCATTGGACTGCACGTTTTTTCATTCCTATAACCTTGGAGAGGGGAGCAGTACATCCGCATAACCCATCAAATCTCAACTTTTACCATGCACATTATCACCTATTAGAAGCTCACCAGTGCCACCTGGTGAAACTTCCATAGAGAAAGCTAGCAAAGTGTTTTGCACTTTCATTTTCTTATCAGTTTCATTATGTTACTGTTTCATATTTACATTTTTCTCCAGTCCTTGATTTTTCTCCATTTCATCCAAAATTTCTCCTTTGTTTATGAGGCCCTAATAGAATAGCTATACTTTAGCCTACACAATCACACTCAAAATATTTTAAAACCAGCTTCAGAATATATAAGTGGTTTATATTACTGTATTTTTGTCATAGATTTGTAATTGCCAGGACAAATGTTCTAATTTATTACTCAAAAAGTAATATCAATGTACTAGGCCCAGCCTAACGACCAATGCAGAGGCCTTATATTTGTGTTCAAAGAACAAATATTTGAGGCCCATTAGTTATGGGAAATTCCTCTCTTTATTCTCCTTCATTCGTTGTCTGTGTATGTATTTATGAAATGGGTACTCTCTCTTTTGCCTTTAATAAAAGTTAACATCACCATACATCAGTATCTTTCTATCTCATAAAGCAAATTTTCTTTAATCCCTATTTTCTTTCCTTACTCTAATTTACTCCCAGAAAAGTCTCTGTTCCCTTTATCATATTATTAAAAATAAAACTGGCTTCTAAAAACGCAACCATCTAGAAACTCCTGGAAACAATGTAAAGCCAGTTCCAAATGATCTATCAAAATATAATTAGTTGGAAGGACCTCAAGGAGCCCAAAATCTTTGCTAGTTAACAAAGTTAGTTTTTGTCATTGTTGTTGTTGATGATGATGATTGATTATAGCATCTTTAAAAGTGATTCAATTAAAGTAATGTAATTGCCTACCTTAAGTATTTCATCTCTGGAATGTTGTGTGACGTCCTACTGAAAGAGAATTCAAAATATCCTTTAAGTTTACAGGTAGAGAGAAGAAACTCCCTGTGTCTTACCTTTTAACATCTTAAGCCTTTATGGAGAAAGAATGTTACTTCAACATTAGTGAAATTTAAAAATATGAATTGAAGGAAAGTAAATTCCCTGAAAAAGCATGTGCCTTCAAATCTTAAAGTGCTAATTCAGTATGCTAAGAATTGGCTAATATAAAATGCTCAGAAAAAATGAGAGCGAGGGGAAACTGCCTTTTTTTTTTTTGAGACAGTGTCTCTCTCTGTCATCCAGGCCGAACTGCGATGGTGTGATCTTGGCTCACTGCAACCTCCACCTCCTGGGTTCAAGTAATCCTCCCACCTCAGCCTCCAGAGTAGCTGGGATTACAGGTACCTGCCATCATGGCTGGCTAATTTTTGTGTATTTGTAGAGACAGTTTTCATTACGTAGACCAGGCTGGGTTCAAACTCCTGACCTCAGGTGACCCACCCACCTCGGCCTCCCAAAGTTTGGGATTACAGGCGTGAGCCACAATACCTGGCCAGGAAATTGACTTTGTGGTGGCTCATGCCTGTAATCCCAGGACTTTGGGAGGCAGAGGCAGGCAGATCACGAGGTCAGGAGATTGAGACCATGCTGGCCATCATGGTGAAACCCCGTCTCTACTAAAAATACAAAAATCAGTTGAGTGTGGTGGTGCACACCTGTAGTCTCAGCTACTTGGGAGGCTGAAGCAGGAGAATCTCCTAAAACTGGGAGGCAGAAGATGCAGTGAGCCGGTATGGCACCACTGCACTCCAGCCTGGCGACAGAGCAAGACTCCATCTCAAAAAAAACCCCAAAAGATTCTTAAATAAGAATTTATGTGAAATCACTTCCACTTTGCTTTTCATATTGAGTTTGGTTACCATAATAAAAAAAAAAAAGGTATACCACCTGGATTTGATCTATTTTGAAAAAAGTGCTTTACATTATTTTGCATTTTCAAAGAATAATTACACTAGACAGAGTTAGACAGGCAAGGAAGACTTTACTCAAGACTATTACAAAAGGAGAGAGAGATTGAATTCTACTCCACTGAAACAAAAGATGAGTGTGTTTCTAAGCAGGGGGTGGGTGGCCAGTGGCAAAGTGCTGGAGAACATTACAGATGAGGTTGCTCAATGTGATTAGGCTCAAGGTGTTTGCCTATTGAAGTTAAGCTCTTACCCTCCCACAGAGACTGGAAGATAGGGAAGCTGTGCCTTTTGATGACTATATCTCAATGGGATAGATTCTAGCTCTTTGAGAAAGGTAATTTCTGGGTTGTGAAACAGACAAGAGGCTAGAAGACAATTTACATACCTTTCAAAGGTACAGAGAAAGAGTTTACAATTGCAACTTTTCTAAAATAAATGCTCTAAGCAAAAGGAGATCAGGAGCCTACGGTCAAGAAGAAACCTGTGCAGAGTTAGTCAAGCTGCCTTGGTTAACATCCAACTATTATATCAGAAGGGCATTATTTTCCGAATTCACTGGATGAGAAAATGAAGTCAAAAATCTAGATTTTCTTTACTGATTTATAAACTATCTCTGAAAGTAACCTACAAAGAGAAATTCTTAACCTATAGCAACTTTATTAAAATAACTGAATAATCTCACAATGAGGGCTTTGAAAAACAACACTCATTTGAACTTGTTAGTTTTTGTTAGTCAAATTTAAAAGGATGAATTGAAAGAAGAAAGTAAATGCCTTCAAATCTTAAAGTACCAATTCAGTATGTTAAGAATTGACTAACATAAAATGCTCAGAAAAAAATGAAAGCAAGGGGAAATTGACTTTTTTTTTTTTTTTTTTTTTGAGACAGAGTCTTGTTTTGTTGCCCAGGCTGGAGTGCAATGGTGTGATCTTGGCTCACTGCCTCCTGGGTTCAAGCAATCCTCCCACCTCAGCCTCCTGGGTTCAAGTGATCCTCCCACCTCACCACCTCAACCTCTGGAGTAGCTGGGATTACAGGCACTATCATCACGCCTGGCTAATTTTTGTAGAGACAGGTTTTACCATATTGGCCAGGCTGGTTTCCAACTCTTGACCTCAGGTTATCCACCTGTCTTGGCCTCCCCAAGTGCTGGGACTGTAGGCGTGAGCCGTTGCACACTATAACTAGTATTATAGGAGATTCTATCCTTTGGCACTGGGTAACCTATTTGTTCTTAATTTTCAGAGATTCTATTTTATTTCTTTGTTTTTAAGTAATTCATTTTGAAATTGTGTTGGGTATTGCTGTAAAATCACTGCACTAACATTGCCATACTATCTTCCATAAAGTGTGGCTGAGCCATTTTAAATTCCCACCAACAGTGTACCAGGCAAGGTCCACTTTTCTCCACATTCTCACAAATATTTATGTTTTGTTTTGTTGTTGTTTAAAGTAACCATCCTAGCAGGTGGGAAGTGACATCTCATTGCAGTTTTGATTTCCATTCCCTTATGATTAGTGATGTTGAACACCTTTCATAAACCTTTTGACCATTTGTATGTCTTTACTAGAGAATTGTTTATTAATGTATTTAGCCCATTTCTTAATCAAGTTATCTGTTGGGTTGTAGTATTTTTTGTTTTTTGTTTGTTTTTGGTTTTGCTATTGAGTTGTTGGAGTTTCTTACATTTTTTGAATGTTAACTTTTCATCAGATACATTGTTTAAAAATATTTTCTCTGCATGTATACCTATTTAACAAACCTGCACATTCTGCACATGTATCCTAGAACTTAAAGTATATATTTTTTAAAAAGATGATATAAACATATTTATTATGTTTGTAACACTTTTCTTATCCCATGTTTTAAATGGCAACTGTATAAGGCAATAATTAAAAACTGTTTATCTATTCATAATAGCAAAGAATGTGGAATGCCCATCAATGACAGATTGGATAAAGAAAATGTGCTACATATCCATTGTGGAATATTATGCAGCAATAAAAAAGGAATGAGAGCATGCCTTGTGCAAGAACATGGTCAGAGCTGAAGGCTATCATCCTTAGCAAACTAATGCAGAAACAGAAAACCAAATTCCATGTGTTCTCACTTATAAGTGGGAGCAAAATAATAAGAACTCACAAACACAAAGAAGAAAACAACAGACACTGGGGTCTATTTGAGAGGAGAGGTTAGGAAGAGGGAGGTGAGCAGAAAATATAACTACTGGGTACTGACTGGGCTTAATACCTGACTAATGAAATAATATGTACAACAAACTCCTATAACACATTTACCTGCTTAACAAAACTTCACATGTACCCTCAAACCTGAAATAAAAGTTTAAAAAAATTTTTTTAAAAGAAATACTTTCTCTCATTCCATAAGATGTCTCTTTATTTATTGTTCCTTTGCTGTATAACTTTTTAGGTTAATGTAGTATCACATATATTTTTGCTTTTGTTACCTGTGGTTTGATGTCATAACCAAGAAATCATTGCCAATATCAATGTCAGAAGGATTTTCCCTGTATTTTCCGAAAACAGTCTAGAGACTCCTCAAAAAATTATAAGTAGAATTTCCACATGATCCAGCAATCCCACTTCTGGATATATATCCAAAATAACTGAAAGCAAAATCTTGAAGCGACATCTGCACTCCCATGTTCTGTGCAGCATTATTAACAATAACCAAGAGGTAGAAACAACTTAGAATGGCAATTGACAGATAAATGGATAAAGAAAACACACAATAGAATATTATTCAGCCTTATAAAAGAAAAAAAAATCCTACCATATGTGACAGAAAATATGGATGAAGCCAGGAAGACATTCTGATATGTGAAATAAGCCAGTCACATGATTGGAAACAATCATGATACTTCAATAGCATACAATAATAAGTGTTTATCTCTCATGCTTTGCAGGTTTAGTTGATCTATGCCAAGTACCCTGGCATGACTCAAAATTTTTCCACATCGTTTCCCTAAGATTGGCAGGCAACCCCAGGCATATCGTTCTTCAGAGGATGACAGAAGAAAGGAGCTAGCGAAACAGACAAGTCCTCTTGAGCACTGAACATATCATTACTTCTTCCTAACACCAGCTAAAGAAAACCACATGGATGAACGCAGTGTCAGAGTGGGCACTACAAGTTACATGGCAAAGAGCAGGGATTCAAGGAGTGATTAACTGGGGGTATTAATGCACTCTGCCATAGATTTAATTACTAAATATTCATTGAAAACTTGCTATATTCAATGAGTAATGTTGAAGAAGACTTCCTTTTTCTCTCAAAGAATGCATAGTCTAAGAAAAAACTGAGCAAGTTCAAAGACTTTCAAGGAAAATATTTTCAATAAGTATTTAAAAATACAGTATTCATTGAATAGAAATGTACAAAAAGCATTCCTGGGAACATCATGAACAGAAGCATGTAAGTTAGAAAATATGGACATATTTAGAAAGGTCCAATTTGAGTGGAATAATGAATAGATGAAAAGCAAGAATTTGAAATGCTGTTAGAAGAAGAAACATTGACTCAGTATCCCTTACTAAATCATCATCTTCATCTCACTCCTTATATGTTAATGATCACTAGGACTTAGTCTTTGCTTTCTCTCTACTCTACTAGATTGATCTGATTTCCACATCCATATTTAAGCAAATGACTCATAAAGCTGAATCTCCAGTCATAACCATTCTCCTTATACATACAGAACCTGTTGTTCCAAGTGGCTTCTAAATATCTCTAACTGGATGCTTTAGAAATATTTCAAAGAGGATGTTTCTAAATGAGTTTCCTTCAACACTGGAGAAACTCATTTAGAAACATCCTCTTTCAAATATTTTAGAACAGCAAAGTCTCCTTAGCTAAAAAATCCTAAGTCATTTTCTAACTTCATCCCGCTCTCTAACTCAGCTACATCTAATCACTCATTGAGTCACATCAATTCTGCCTCATAAACATTCCATGTGTCTACCCTCCTTTCCACTTCCGCATTATTACCTTAGCTAAGACCATCTACAATTCTTGACTGTAAAAGTACAATATTCTCCAAATGTAATTCTCATCTCTAATCCTTCCATTACCAGAATAAGCTATCAAAACTGAATTATTTGATCATATTATCTCTCTGTATGAAAAATTTTAAAGGCTTTCTCTTATTATCATAATTATCTTATTTGGTCATTTATTTATTTCAAAAATACAACTTTTTAAAATTTTCATTATTATGGGTACATAATAGTTTTACAAATTTATGGGGTGCATGTGATATTTTGTTACAAGCTTAAAATATGTAATGATCAAATTAAGGTAACTGAGGTATCCATCACCTCAAGCAATTATCATTTATTTGTGTTAGGAAGAATCCAATTCCAGTCTTTTAATTATTTTAAAATATACAATAAATTACCGTAACTGTAGTAGCCCTACTGTGTCATTGGACATTAGATCTTATTCCTTTTATCTAACTATAGTTTTGCACCTATTATCCCGTCTTAATCCACCCAAACATTCCCACCCTCTGGTAACCATAATTTTACTCTCAATCTCCATGAGTTCAATTTTTTTAGCTCCCACATGTATATCTTGATTTCCTATCATGTGTCAGCCCTGTTTTTGGCAACAAGAATACAACCCTCAACAACATAGACAAGGCTTCTGCTCTCATGGATATAACATCCGAGTGAGACAAAAATAATACAACAAGTAGAGAAAAAATATATAACATGATATACTCTAAGAGAATAAAAAGCAGCACTATAAAGAACGTAACAAAAATTATAGGGTAATTGGATCACGAGGAACCAGGTGTGAAGTATCTGCCTTAGAGTGCAGTTAGAAAAATAATACTGCTAAGAGATGATGGTTACAGATTTAGGCTGGTAGAAAGGAAAAGGTGATTCAAGATACATTGAGATACACAGTACATTTTGACACAGAAATGACAGGCTTAAATTATGGGTTGGGTGCCAGTGACAAATAAGAGGGGAATCAAGAACTGGTTTCTTGTATTGGGACAGCAAACTGGTTGAATGGCAGCACCAT
Source organism: Cacajao melanocephalus (assembly GCA_963573385.1). NCBI lineage: Eukaryota > Metazoa > Chordata > Mammalia > Primates > Pitheciidae > Cacajao > Cacajao melanocephalus. Next base: position 24,866 of record CAUYLG010016730.1, on the reverse strand, counting down.
GAGCTTAGATGGAGAATATATCTGGGAAGCAGCAGTTAAAAATAGAGGAGTCAAGATTTCTAGTTTTGCCATATCTAGTTTGAGATGCCAAGACTAAGCATGGAATAACTGCTTCAAAGTACAGAAATTAAATTAAGTAATTAATACTTAATGAGCTCTGAAAATTCAAGATACTATAATTTTTAAACACGAAAATTATAATAGGAACTTTAAAAAGTGTATTAATGTGCTTGCATCTTGCATTTTCACACACATCCTTTTTGTCAGTCAGTAGGGTGGGGATTATTTTCCACCTGTTGTTACTTAAATGCCCTTCACATTTTTACTAAAAAAATGTATGGTTATTTAATTAAATTAATAGTACCTAGAGCCATTACAATAGCATGTCCATAATACATCATGAGGAATAAGATTCTACAGGTTATGTCAATGTATAGATTAGATTATCTTTTCATGGATTCAAGCAATCATTCAACAAATATTTATTAAGGACCTACAATGCCCCAGGTTCTGTTGAGTTCTATGAAAGCTAGCCTATGAGCCTTAGTGCTTAAAGCTAGAAAAATGGAGGAGGTAAGCAGAAGAACACAAAAACACAAAGTCCACTTTTTCCATCCTAGAAATTGTAGAAGAGGGATTATAGAAATGATCAGACCTCAAGTGTTCTTCTTACCACTTAACTCCAAATTTCAGGCTCTCCTTTAACTGTTTGTTTAACCTCTGGATATGTATAGGGATAACCAGAAAGAGCAGGAGACCTGTTCTCCTGGCATATTAAAGTAAGGAATGTGAAGGCCATTAGAAGGCCTAATCTGGGCTCAAGATCACATCCAATATGCTGTGAGGGTGGCTTATGGAAGTAGCAACAAGAATCAGGTAAGTAAGTGATTCTGTGCTGGGGTCCTTGACATTTCTTATCCTGTGCTTGGAGTGCTTGGTGAAAGACCCTAGAGAACTAAGCTGACCCACGGACCAGGAAAGTCATGGCTCAGAACAGAAGCTGCTTCAACAGGTACTTCAGGCTTGGGAACAAATGGCCAGAACCACAGAGTCCAGCATCGTGGCCAGTACATCAGTTACTCAAATGAAGGTATGTGTAACTTTCTTACAGACTCAGATGTTTTTAAGGAAATCAATTTCCAGATTCTTTCATAAAGACAAATTATGACTGGGAGCATTCTTGCATTCATAATACCTGTTTTTCACATTTACAGAAAAGAAATAGCCCTCGCCCATCCAAATAAACATATAGTTAAAAATATTTATTTTATATATCTCTTTTTCAGTTATTAATCAAAGTGTAATAAATACACAGGGCTTCTTTTTTCTTATTTGTATATGTTTTTGTTAAGGTGGACACATAATACTATAATGGAACAATACTGTGAAATAGGGTGGGTGATGACAATTTTTGTTTGACAACTTTTTCATTTCAGGCTATTGTCAAAGAAGGTGTAAAGTCTGAGGTAAAGTCTCACAAAAATAAAGCAGAGCATTGGAAATAGATATTAAACCCCCAAAAATGTTTTTCTTTGATAATTTGCTTTGTGTATTCTAACTACTCATCTCCAGAATTTGTCATTAACTATTTTTTTAAAAAGCACCTTCAAATAGATATAGTAGCAAAGGCTTATGATATTGGTTCTTCAAATATAACAAATGTTTTGAAAGACTACCGTAGCACATTGAATAAAATCCACAGGTAAAACTTTCACATAACTACTGTCAGAGTTGGTATTTTGAATTCAATATGATAACTAAAACCTATAATCTCAAATGAAATCATGAAACATCTACCAATTTTATTTTTAATTATCTTACAACATACTTACTCATTTCTTATTACTAAGAAAAAATTAACATATGCTGTCTATCAGAGTCTTAATTTTCAGTATTATATATTGTTTCCTTTTATAGAAGACAGAGAAAATTAGATTCTAGTATCAAAGTTAATATGGTTCTTTTTATTTTAAATCCTTAATTTTTATTTTACTATTTCCAAGCCCAAACAATTGAATTTGCTATATATACATATTTATTAAAGTAACAGCACGCCTATTATGGGTTGGATTGTGTCCCTGAAAAATATACTGAAATCCTTACTCCCAGTACCTGTGAAGGTGACTTTATTTGGAATAGGGTCAGTGTAGATGATCAAGTTAAGATGAGGGCACTTGGTTGGGCCCTAATTCAGTATGACCAGTGTCCTTATAAAAAAGGTAAATTTTGGACATACATACAAACACATATAGGTGAAGGATGATGGGAAGATACAGGGAAAACTCCATCTACCAGCTGTGTAATACCTGAGGCTACCAGAAGCAAGGGACAAGCCCTGGAACAGATTCTCCCTCACAGCACTCAGAAGGAGCCAGTCCTGCTGGCATCTTGATTTCAGACTTTCAGCCTAAGAACTGTGAGACAATACATTTCTCTTTTGAAAGCCTTCTAGTTTGTGATATAAAAAACTAATACAATGCATTATATCATATGTCTTACTTTATAAATAACAAAATAGGTGCATATATATTTTTAATTATTATATCCTTTTGTTGAATTGACACTTTATCATTATATAGTTATCTTTGACTTTTTTTTTCTTATAGTTTTTGTCTTGAATCTGTTTGTCTAAGTGTAGTGACTTCTGCTCTTTTTTAGTTTCCATTGTCATAAAATATCTTTTTCCATTACTTTGTTTTCATTCTATGTGTGTCTTTAGAGGTAAAATGTGTTTCCTGTAGGCATCAGCAGGTCTTGTTTCTTCATCCTTTCAGTCAGTCTATGTCTTTTAATTGGAAAGTTTAGTCCATTTACATTCAATGTTTTTATTGGCAAGTTAGGACTTATTCCTGCTATTTTGCGGCTTGTTTTCTGGTTGTTTTGTGGCTTCATCTTTTTTTTCTTTCTTTTTTGTCTCTTCTAGTGAAGATAATTTTTCTCTCTGATACAGTTTAATTTCCTACTTTTTATTTTTTGTGTATCCATTGTATGTTTACTAGTTTGAAATTACCATGAGGCTTGCAAATACTATCTTATAGCCTGTTATTTTATCCTGATAACAACTTAGCACTGTTTGCATAAACAATCAAAAATAAAACTAAAAAAGACTCACCATAACTTCATTACCCTGCTTTTTAACATTTTGTTTTTTTCTACTTATATCTTATTTTATTGACAATGTCTTGAAAAGTGGTTGTAGCTACTATTCTTGATTGATTAATCATTTAGTCTTTCTATTTGGGATAAGACTAGGTTATATACCATAATCACAATGTTATAATATTCCATGTTTTTTGGGGTACTTACTATTATCAGTGAGTTTCGTACCATCTGGTGGTTATTTATTGCTCTTTCATGTCCTTTTCTTTCTGATTGAAATACTCTTTTTAGCACTTCTTATATGACAGGTCTGGTATTGATGAAATTCCTCAGCTTTTGCTTGTCTCAAAAAGTATTTTACCTTCATGTTTGAAAGAAAAATTTTTTTGGATATACTATTCTAGAGTAAAAGTTTTCTTCCTTCAGCACCTTAAATATATCATGCCAGTCTCTCTGGGCATGAAAAGTCTGCTGACAGGTATACTGGAGCTCTATTGTATGTTATTTGTTTTTTTGCTCTTGCTGATTTTAGGATTCTTCTTTTATCCTGGACTTTTGGGAGTTTAATTATGCCTTGAGGTAGTCTTCCTTAGGTTAAATCTGCTTAATGTTCTATAACCTTTTTGTACTTGTATGTTGATATTGTTCTCTGTTTGGGAAGTTCTCTGTTGTTATCCCTTTGAATAGACATTCCACCCCATCTCTTTCCCTACCTCCTCTTTAAGGCCAATAACTCTTAGATTTGCCCTTTTGAGGCTATTTTCTATATTCTATAAGCTTGCTCTTTTTTCTTTTGCCTCCTCTGACTGTGTATTTTCAAATAGCCTGTCTTCAAGCTAATTCTTTCTTCTGCTTAATTAATTCTGCTATTAAAAGACTGATGCACTCTTCAGTATGCCAATTGCTTTTTTCCTCTCCAGAATTTTTGCTTGACTCTTTTTAGTTATTTAAAATTATTTGTTAAATTTATATGACAAAATCATAAATTCCTTCTCTGTGTTATCTTGAATTTATTTGAGTTTCCTCAACTCAGCTATTTTAAATTCTCTGTCTGAAAGTTCACATATTTTTGTTTCTTCAGAATTGATCCCTGGTGCCTTATTTAGTTCATTTTGTGAGGTCATGTTTTCCTCAATGGTGTTTATGTTAGTAGATGTTCTTTGGTGTCCCGGCATTAAAGAGTGAGATATCTATTGCAGTCTTCAATGTGTGGGCTTCTTTGTAGCCATATTTCTTGGGAAGACTTCCCAGATATTTGAAAGGACTTAGGTATGGGTATCTAAGCTATGTCTGCCTTAGGGGGCACCCCAAGCCCAGTAACACTGTGGTTCTTGCAAATGTGTATAGGTACCACATTCATGGTTTTGGATGAGATCTGGGAGAATTCTGAGTTACCACGCAGAGACTTTTATTCTCTTATCTTACTTTCTCCCAAACATACAGTATCTCTTTTTATTTATTCTGAGCCATCTACAGCTGAAGTGGAGTGTCACAAGCATCCCTGTGGCCAACACAACTATGACTGTACTGGGTCAGTCCTAAAGCCAGCACAGCTGGGTCTCATGAAGGCCTGCTGTAACTATTCTCTGGTTACTGCCTATCTTCACTCAAGGCTCTAGTGTTCCACTGTGGGAGTTCAGTCAGGATGGTGGGACAGATTGTTAAATTATAATAGTCATAAACCTTGGAAGGCCAGAAAGTTTTACAAAAGCCTTGGGAAGGGAGTTATGGCTGAAGGCAGCCCAATCCCCTTTCCTTGTGCAAATAACATAGAGTAGATACAAAGGAATGTAAAGGAGTTTATCTAAATAAGTTGTTTACTTACGTGGTCCTAAAACTGACCTTTAATCATTCATGGGCCAGCTGGCTCTCTCCAGGTGAGTTCGACCAGGGAAATTGCCCACTAATGGTGTTGACTCAAAGCTTTTGTCATTCAATGTGTACTGAATAAAGGCCAGCATGGCCAGCAAGTTGGGGCCACAGCTTCTAACTCTTTACAGAACTCTCCCTTAGTGTCTATGAGTGGCCACAAACCCCTAAGCCTGTTCTTTCACTGAATATGGGTGATTAAGTACTTTATTCATTCATTGTGCAGCTGGGTGATGCAGGACAGACCCCAGCAGATGGTGACCCTGACGTGATAGCTGGTGCCCCATGTGAGGCATGCTACAATGGAACCCCTGAAAATGAAGGTGAAAAGGACAGCACAGTCAGTGAGTCAGTAAGTCAATGGCACCCACTTAGGATTACCAAGTTCGAGGGGGATTGTTCAGGCTAGGGTTTTGTCATGGAACAAAAGTTATCAGATCAAAAGAAACGGTATATAAAAGTATCAAAACAGCTGCTTAAAACTAGTGGAGCCTCAGTTTCCCAGGCTCAATTAAGGGACCTAATGTTAACTGTTGTTTGCCAAAGCCCATGGTTCCCGGCAGAAGTTACACTAAATGTAAAGTTCTGGGAACAAGTGGGAAAACTTTTAAACAACATAACATGCAAGGGCAATGGGTCCCAGTATCATCTTTAACGCTATGGGCTCTAGTGAGGGCATACTTGGTCCCATTATACACAGAAGAGCCTAAAAAGGGAAAGGAGGAAGAACTGTCACCTACCTTACCACCCCCAAGACCCTCAGCCCCACTATCACCAGGCCAAAATAACAAAAAGGAAATGGAGGTTTTGCCTGATCCCCCTCCTCCAATAAATAGGAAAGAAAGACAAGAGACATGCTCCAGCTATAGGACCCTGTCTTAAGCAAGTGGCATTAGAAGGGGAGCACTTAGCCTGCCCAGTAATCCAAGACTGACAAGGCAATCAGGTACATAAACCCATTTATTTTAATCCTTCTAAGGAGCTAAGAAAAAGCATTGAAGAAAATGGAACTGCTAGCCCATTTACAAAAGGAATAATTGAGGCTTTGGCAGACCACTTCCATATGACTCCATGGGACTGGTCAATATAAGCCTAGCCAATACCACCTCTGGAAGGCAGAATATGATGAGTTGTGTGAACAACAAGCTAACAACAATCAGGTGGCTGGGCAAGACATAACAAGTGATATGCTCCAGAGAAGGGATCCCCATGCCAATGTACAACAGCAACTAGATTTTAATCCCCAGGCCTATGCTCAAGGGTCTTTGTGTGCTCTCGGGGATTGGGACCTAATTCTCAAAAGCAAAGTTCAGCAGGGATATTTTGTAAAGGCTTGACAAGGGCCTCAGGAGCCATTTGTTGAGTCTGTCAGTCAGTTAACTTAGGCAATTAAGAGACAAATTAGTCATGCCCAGGCCACTGATATCACAATGCAGGCAATCAGAGGAAAGGCAGCCACAGTAGGCGAACTTATACGAGCATGTCGGCTGGTGGGAACTGAGACACACAAAGCCAAAATATTGGCTATGGCATCAAGGTCTCCTAAAGTGAAAAGGAAAAGAAACCAAAATTGTTTTCTATGCGGAGAGCCAAGTCATATGAAGAGGGAATGCCTCCATAGTAGAGACCAAGGTAGCTCAGGCAAAGAACCCCCTTCTATATGCCCCCAATGCAAAAAGGTGAAACATTGGGCAAATAAATGCAAGTCAACATTTAATAAAAACAGAATTCCCATAAGTAACCAGGCAGAAAACTTCATGAGGGGCTTTCCCCAGGTCCTGCTTCAAACTGGGGTAATGCCAGTGGCTTTCCTTGGTCAGATGGGAAGCCCGCAGTCACCTCCCTCAGAGTGGCCACTACTGAGAGCATAGGACTGGACTTATTCTGCCCCAACGAATTAGTGCTAAAAGAAGGAGAAGACCCTATAAGGGTTGTGACTGGGAACTGGGGCCCGCTGCCTCAGAAACACTGGGATTGGTCCTAGGGCAGTCTAAGCTATCCAGTAAAGAAATTAATGTGCTCACCAGGCTAATTGATAGTGATTATCAAGGTGAGATATTGGTTATAATGGAATGTAAAGGTCCGCATATTCTTCCCCCTGGATCAAAGACAGCTCAGTTACTGATTTTACCATACTGGGTCCCCAGTGCCCATGGAAAGGAAAGGGGAAAGGGAAGTTTTGGAAGCATGGGAGCCATAGGAGTATATTGGAATCAATTAATCACTGATCAGAGACTCATAATTACCTTAAAAATTGGAAATAAGAATTTTACTGGCTTATTGGACACAGGGGCGAACATTTCAATCATTAATGATCAAAACTGGCCAGAAACTTGGCCTTGGGTCACTTAGAAACAAAAAATTGTCGGCATCAGGGAAGCACACACAATTAAGCAGAGCATGCACACCCTAACATGCTGTGATTTCGAGGGAAGAAAAGCAGTTATACAACCTCTAATCATTCCTATCCCTGTTAATCTTTGGGGATGGGACTTACCAGCCCAATGAGGGGGTCACTCTGCAGACTCCTTTCTAACAATGGCCACAGTTATTATTCCTACATACCCCTGACGTGGCTCTCTCAAGATCCAATTTGGGTAGATCAGTGCCCTCTAAAAGTAGAAAAATTAAAGAGAGCTCATGAATTAGTTGAAGAGCAATTAGAAGCTGGCCATGTAGAATCATCTGATAGTCCTTGGAATTAGCTCATTTTTGTCATTCCCAAAATGTCTGGTAAATGGAGGCTTTTACATGATTTACATGCTAATAATGCAGTTTACAACCGATGGGACCCCTTCAGCAGTGACTCCCTTCCCTCGCAGCAATTCCTCAAGATTGGCTTATAATTGTTATTGACTTAAAAGTCTGTTTTAATACAATTCCCCTTGCATAACAGGACAGAGGAAACATTTCTTTTTATATTGCCAGTTATTAATAATGAAAGGCCAGCTTATCAATTTCATTGGAAAGTGCTTCCTCAGGGAATGCTGAACAGTCCTACCATGTGTCAGTATCATGTAGATCACGCTTTGCTCCCCAGTAGAAATGAATTTTCTAATTGCAAATTTATTCATTTTATGAATGATATATTACTGGCAGCCCTAACAGAGCCAGCACTTTTAAATTTATATACCTCTGTCATAAAGAATACACAGCTAAGAAGTTTAATCATTGCACCTGAAAAAGTACAGATGTCCTCTCCTTGGAAACATCTTGGGTACATACTAACTTCCCAGTCAGTAAGACCTTAAAAGGCTAATTTAAATACTAGCAACTTACACACCTTAAATGATCATCAGAAATTAGTGGGCTATGTAAACTGGTTCTGCCTCACTTTAGGTATAGCCACAGATAAACTACAAAACCTGTTTTCTATCTTAAGGGGCAGCACAGCCGTAGATTCTCCCAGATATTTAACCTTGCAGCAAAAAGGGAAATCGAGGAAATAGAACAGGCTATCTTTCAAAGGCAACTGGATCGCATTGATCCAGGCTATTCAATTCAATTGTTTATTTTCCCCACTAAATACTCCCCTACAGGGTTAATAGGACAGATGGCCCCTGGGCTATGCTTTCTAGAATGGATATTTTTGCTCACATACCGATACTAAAACACTCTCTCCCTATATTCAATTATTCAGTAAAGTCACCTATTCAGGCCACAAATGATGCAATCAGTTGCTAGGTTATGATCCTGATATCATCAGGATCCTTTAAGTAAAAGGCAATTTGAAGCAGTATGCCAGTATCTATTGATCAAATAATTCTCTCTGATTACACAGGACAAATAGAACATGTCCTTTCTGCTAATAAACTTCTTCATTTCTTATCTCATATTCCCGTGATTTTGCCTACAAAAATAGTTCACTCCCTCATTCCTAATGCTTTAACACTGTTTACTAATGGTTCAGGTAAACGTGTAGTGGAGACCATGTAATTCACTCACTCAATCTGGATTTATTGGCACTCAGGGAGCTGAGATTGGGGCCATGATATTGACCTTGGAAAATTTTTTTACTCAGCCCATCAATATTGTGAGTGATTATGCTTACTCTGTTTATTTATTGCAAAACTTTGAGACAGCCTTAATTAAGTCCACTCTGGAGCCTGCCCTGTATGCTCTTTTTCTTCAGCTTCAGCAATTGCTAGATCAACGTGCACATCCTATTTTTATTACACACATTTGACTCCACAGCTCATTGCCTGGTCCATTGGCTTCTGGCAAGAACAAGCAGACCTTCAGGTTATGACATCATTGCTTGGCCAAGCCACCCAATCGCATCAATTTTTCCACCAAAATCGGAGAAATTTATCTAAGCAATTTCAACGTACCTAATTTCAACTTAGAAATTTATCAAAGCCATTTCAATTTATCCTGCAATGCTCAGGTTGCCAACTCACAGGGACGTTCCCTCCTTCAACAGGTTTAACCCTATAGGACTAAAACTGAATCAGTTATCGCAAACAGATGTTACACACATCCCTGAATTTAGAAAACTAAGATATGTACATGTATCTATTGATACAAATTCACATTTAATTAGTGCTCATGCTTTTCCTAGAGAGTCCACCCAATATGTTATTAAACATCTTCTTTTAATTTTTGCACTTATGGAGTGGCTCACAAAACTTAAAACTTAATAATAGTCCAGCTTATACCAGCTCACAATTTCAACAATTCTGTCACACATGGAACATCCAACATTCCGCAGGCATACTATCTAATCCCCAAGACAGGCCATTAGTAAAACATGCCTACTCCACCCTTAAAAATATGCTCAGAAAACAAAAAAAGGGGGAGTGTAAATAAGGATCCTGCAACACTACTAGCACAAGACTTATTTACCCTTAATTTTTAAAATTTAGATGATAAATTTCAATCAGCCATAGAAAAGCACTTTGCTAAAACCTCTCAAGACAGAAACAGAAAGATTGGAGAGACAAATAGAGGGAAAGAATGAATAAGAGACATGAGAAGAGACGGAGATCAGAGAGAGACACAAAAAGTAAGACAGATGAGAGAGATAAAGTAGGAAGAAGAGGAAGAAATGTGAAGAATGTTGTAGATATAAGAATGAACCTTTAGTAAGGAAGGTTATAAAAGAAAGTCGGAAAGTTAAGGCATGTAGAACATTGTCTATGAAAGTTGTGAAAATGTTATAAGAAGGAATTATGCAGAAAATGTACAATTTTTGTTTTAAGGTCTAAGCAAGTTTTAAAAGGCTAATTGTAAAAGAAATTCTGTGTGTAAACATATTGTCTAAAGTTAAAGAAGTATCATCCAGTTTTTCTATAAACTAAACATTAAAATAAAGCACAACAGGTTTTTCTTAAGACATTAACCTGCTCTTTAACAAAGATTATAAAAGGTCTCTTAGCACCAGCACGACCCTTAGAATATCCAGTACACCAGCACCAGCCTGGAGACTACATCCTCATCAAAAGATAGAAAGAATAAAAAACTCAAATCAGCCTGAGAAAGACCCTACAAGACCTGCAGCCTCAGACGATGCAGCTTCTACGGACAAAACAGGTCCTGGACATCACCTGGGGAATGCTGAAGAAGACAACACAGGCGGCTGAGTGAACTCTGCTCTGGACATAAGCATCATTTACTCCAGATAATTTTTTTTTTTATTATCTCACTCTGCCTACAACTGGTAGCTGCTACTCTATCGGGCTCATATCTTAAATCTGCCTTTCTTTGCCCTGTTGCTTAGACAAACACCCCCTTCCCAACTTCTAACAACGCAACTGCTTGGCTAAAAGAAATTAACATACACCTGGTGAGGTTCTTCAGCGACAGCATAGTGAACTGAGATTCTAATTAACACTACAGGTCACTCTTGATTGGAAAAGAGTGTTGCTAATTATACTCATGATCGTCTTGTTATTTACTAATTCTAGGCTGCAAAGCCAGAATAAGAGCAATGACTGCCTCACCTGACAGACTCACGGATAAATGCTTCAGTACTCCTTAGTCAACAGAACTTGATGCAGAAAACAGAAAAGGGAGATATGTGGGGATTCAGTCAGTATGGTGGGAGAGATTGTAAAATTATAATAGTCATAAACCTTCTTGAAAGGCCAGAAGGTTTTTGCAAAAGCCTTGGGAAGGAGGTTATCTATGGCTGAAGGCAGCCTAATTCCCTATCCTTGTGCAAATAACATAGAGTAGATACAAAGGAATGTAAGAATGTTTATCTAAAGTTGTTTACTCATGTGGTCCTAAAACTGACCTTTAATCATTCATGGGCCAGATGGCTCTCTCCAGGTGAGTTCGAGCAGCAAAATTACCTACTAGTGGTGTAGATTCAAAGCTTTTTTCATTTAATATGTGCTGAATAAAGGCCAGCAAGGCCAGGGAGTCAAGGCAAACGCTTCTAACTTTTGTCAGCACTCTCCTGAGTGTCTGTAAGTGACCACAAACCCCTAAACCTACTCTTTCACTGAATATTGGTGTTTGAGTACTTAATTCACCTATTGTGTAGCTGGGGTCTGCAAGACCCCAGAACTCCACAATCAACAGGTGGCATAGCCAGTCAGGCCTGTGTCCTTCTCTTCAGGGCAGCAAGGTCCCCCAGGCCAAGGTAGGTTCAGAAGTGCCATCGTAGAGTCAGGGACTAGAGTCAAAACCTTAGAAATCTACTTGCTGTTCTATTGTATTACAGATGAGCTGGCACTCAAACCACCACTTGCAGTCTTTCCCCTACTTTGCTCCCCCTTCCAAAGGCAAAGGAGACTCACCCAGTACCTCAGGCTGTGAGGACTACCTCCAGACCTCTTAAGTCAGCTTGTTGTGAATGTTGCCTAGCCTGGGACTCACCTTTCAGAGCAGTGCACTCCCCTTTGGCCCAGGGCAGATCCAGTAATGCTGTTCAGGAGTCAAGTCCCTGGAATCAGAGACCCCAAGAGCCCACTTGGTGCTCCACCACTCTCTTACCCTGCTGATACCTCAGGTGCAAGACAAAGTTCCTTTTACCTTTCCTTCGACTTTTCTCAAGCAGAAGGAGTTTTGCCCTATAGCTACCACAGCTGTCAATGTGCTGAGTCTCACCTGAAGCCAGTATATCTCATTGGCTCACCCACAGCCCTTGGTGTAGTACCAGGTTATTCAGGGCCCAGTTAACAGGTGTTGAACTCTGCCAGGACTTGGTCCTTTACTCTAAGGCCTTTCTGGCCCTGGTTGTCTAGAAACATATTCTGGGTCCTAGGGTCTGGAATGGAGTCCTCAAGACTCTGATTGGTGTCCTATACTGCTGTGGCTGAGCTGGTACGCTAGATACAAGACAAAGTCCTTACCACTCTCCCTTCTCCTCTCCTCAAGCAGGAGGAAGGGGGTCTTTTGTGGATCTGTGAGCTGTGTAGCCTAGGGTTAGGAGAAGGGTGATGTCAGCACTCTCTTGGCTGCCCCAGCTACTATCTCAGTATATGGCATGCCCTCTCAAGCCCTTGTTGCTAAACCTAGTTAAGCACCAGGACTTGTCTAAGAGTTGCAGTCCTTGTGGCCTAGACTGCCTTTCAAGCTTATTTGAAGACTCAGATCACCACAGCCTTTAGTGGCAAGATTACAGGAGCTCAAATTTGGACCTCCGGGAACAGTGATTCCTCTGCTAGGCCTGGTTTAAATGCTGCCTCCATGCACAGGCATCAGCTGAGTTTCAGCCAGTTTTCCTTTCTACTGCAACAGAAGAACAATGAGTTCAATGCCTCACAATTGCTGTTTTCTCTCCCGTCTTCCAAATAAGCTCTCACCAAGCTGCTGCTGCTGGCGATAGGTAAGGACTAGTGTCCGCAATTCAGCACTGCTTTTTCTCTGTCTTCAGTGCCTCTTTCACTAGTATGAATGCTCACCTGATTTGTGGTTCTTACAAAGGTGTTTTATCTGTGTAGATAGTCGTTAACTTGACGTCTTTGCAGGGTAGACAATCAGTGGAGCTTTCTATTCTACCAGTTTGCTTTACCTCTCTGCTTATATTATTATTAGTTGTACCCAATAATTATTTCTCAGGATTTTAAAATATTTTTTCATGCAAATAATAATAACTTTTTTTTATTGAAAACAAAATCAGATTTCATTTAACAAAAAGTCTCATTGTGATTGTTGGTTTGATATTGAGGACAGCTTTGCTCACTCAGTTTTATGGTAGATATTTTCCATTCATTGGATGAGGAAGCTCTGTAGTTACAAGAGTTTAGTGAATTTATTTAAAACATCTTGTAAAATAGAAGTATTTTGTCAAAATATACTGTAATTCAACTGTATTAGAAAATGTATAGTAAAAATAATTGTATATTAATTTTCTCAACCCCTTCTGACTAGATGTGGTGAAATAAGGTGCATCTAAGTGAAAAAGCAAGAGCACACCTCAGACTAGAGTAACTGCTTGCCTCAGCCCAGCCCAAATTGTTGATCTGAAGATTCATGAACTAGATAATCTTGTTTTTAATTTTTATTTCATTCTGGATGACATAGATAAGTATTATATTCTTAAAATATACTCATTATCTCTATAAATGAAATCTTTTTAACAATAGAATATAAGTTCCAAATGGTCAGAGATATTGCCAGTCTCATTTGGGCTTAGATTCAGAAACAGTGAAGATGAGTATTGGAATTCTACTCATTCGTCGATGATGTCAGTGATACCTTTCCTAAGTTAGACAATACGTTTTGAATACTGGAAGGTTGTTTCTGCAAATTTTTTATGCCATTCCTAATCTAATAATATACAAATGGCACAATTTTAAGTTTATCTTTCTGAAGATAAGAAAACAAAACAATAAACCAAGTCTTGACTTACAGAATTTGCCAATTTCTATGATGTAAATTCTCACATCATAGTGACTTCAGGCAACTATCACGGAAGCATGTCATTATATAGTATCTCCACCACATAGATTTAATAAGTATATATAATCTTGTTTAAAAGCATAGGTAATATAGATACATAGTAATACAAAATGATGAATTTTGTACATAATGTATTTAATATAATTTATGTTATAAATTTTAATATAACCTTTCTATTTAAATTACATTTTAATATGACTTATTTTTGTAATTTTACATAATTTGTCTTTTTAATATGGCTGTGTTTATTGGCTCACAAACTTCCTGAAATTATAACAATTTTTTTCCACAAGCTGGTATAAACTGGCTTCAGCACACCACTGGGTGAGACCTAAGTACCAATTAAAAAGAACTTAAATATTTTCCCAATTCTAACAAGAGTCTACATATGTGGAGTGGCTCACCAGAAGATGCATACACAAGTGAGCTAACATTTCTGGAAAAGGTGAGCCAAGAAATGCTCATCTATTGTTTGGTACCTCCAACTCACTTTTGTTAATTTTCTGGACCCTTGGTCCAGTAAATCAATAACTTCTACCAGGTGTATATAAGTGTGATTTCTTTTCACCAACTGATTACTCATTAAAATATTACATAGTGGGTGAAACAAGAGTAAAAATGTGTAAACTCCAACACAAAACAATTAAAATCAGATATAGTTTAAAATATCCTAATAGCATTACTAAAAATGTGATCAGGTTAAACTGTGAAAAGTGGTCCTAAGGAGAGAAATGTGGCTAATTTATCTTTATGTTTTCATTTCCTGACTCAGTACATAACATATACTAATTTCTCAAAGAATAATCTCTTTATCAATGACCAAAATATATTAAATACTTTTTTCCTATTATTGTACCAATTTTGTAAGAAAAATAAAAGGATGTAAAGTAGAGATGAAGGAGTTCGTCCCAAGTTCTAAGCCTGCTGTCCTTGTGTCCTCTTGAGTTGAGTATACGTCATTGACCTTATATATGTCTCAAGTATAAAATGAAATGGTTGCCATAATAATTTTTAACTCATTTTATAACTCAAAATATATAATATATAAAACCGTTAGAAAAATATAATAGTAAAGTATAGATAATTGGAACAATAGAGTATATTTAAAATAATGCATCAGCTGTTCCTAAAATTCTATAAAGTCTACCTACATGAAGTGCTTAAATTATTGTATCATAGTCAGTTCTACCTGTGAATTATGCAAACCTTTTGATAATCTATCTCCCATTGCTATTTGAAAGAAAAAATAGGGCTTTCAAATGATATAGACCCTATGTATTGATTCTTAGTCTTGTGTTTTAATCAACACGTGTTTTATTTTATATTGTTTTAGTATCTAGAAATGTCAGTTGTGAAAAAAATATCCACTTACTGTTGTATACACAAGGAAGCATCAATCTTCAAAATAGTGTGTTAGCTTGTGAGACTCCCATAATAAAATACCACAAATTGGGTGGTGTAAACCACAGAGGTTTATTTTCTCACACTTCTGGAGTTTAGAACTCTATGATCAAGGTGGAATCAAATCAGTTTCTGTAAAAGGCTGTCTTCCTGGCTTGTAGACAGCTGTCTTCTCACTGTGTCCTCCCATGGCCTTTTCTCTATGCATGTGAAGAGAGAGGCATCTCTGATATCTCCTCCTCTTCTTATAAGGACATTAATCTTATGGAATTAGGGCCCCACCCTAAGGACCTCATTTAAACACCCTCACCTTACTAAAGGCCTTATTTCTAAATGCAATCACAGTGGGAGTTAGGGCTTCAACCATAAGAATTTAGGGGAGGGCAAGGGACACAATTCAGTCCATAACACACGAAGCTTTAAGAATAAATTAAAACGACAACTATAAACACTTATAAAAGACTGTGTGTCAAATATCTTATACAAGACTGTATGTCAAATACTGCTCTGAAGGCTTAATATTTATCAATATATTTAATCCTTCTAACAAGTCTTCAGGCTAGATAATATTATCATCAATATTTTACAAATGAGATAACTTAGACCCAGAAATGTTAACTTGCGCAAGTTTTCACAGCTCATAAGACAGTATACTCTTGATAGAGCCAGGGTACAAAATCAACTGTCCCCAGAGAGTACACTCAATGAAACTATTAAAACCATCAAGTCAATTTAAGGATGGGTCACTGAATCTTAACTTGTTTCCCAGCTTTATGAAAAGAACAGTCAATATAAACTACTATTTCATACTGGGGCTCATTGGCTTTTATGCAGAGGCATTGTCATTTATCTGTTTAAATTTTAAGATGAATATTAAGTCTTTCTGGGGAAAACTGTCAATTCAAGGTGTTTTCTATGACTGCCACTGGCTCTGCTAATGTACATATACTGCAGATATATTTGCCATTTGAACAATTTAGTTATTCTTACAAGAGAGGCTTATATCAGCACTCTGTGTGCGAGAATGGGTAAATGAAATAAGAGAAACTGGAGCTATAAAGTGCACCATTATATTGAGTGGGCTTGAATATTTGGTGTCTAAATGGCTTGTTAAGGAACTCATCTGAATAATTCACTAAATATGTTATGAACATTATACAGAAGCATTTGAAAGATGGTATAAATGATCTGTAATAATATTTTCCAAACCAGATAATAGCAATTTATGAAGAAGGAAAAATTTACCATTACTGTCATTTGTTTTCCAAAACTTGACCTATTCAGAAACTAAACAGATGGAAGAATTATATCAGATGATTTAATCAAACAAAAATTTGTTTTGAAAGGTCATTTACATCATTTTCTTTGGAAATTAATTCTCAATATTAAATTCTAACTAATAAGGCCGTTAAATAGTTTCAATTTGGTGCCATTGAGCTGGAATTCCCCTTAAAGCTAAAACACAGAATCAATTTTTTCACCTTGAAAACTTGTCTTAATCTCAAGCTAACCAATCTAAATATTTCTTTATCATGAACCAAGCATAAATAGCCCCATTCACCTCACCAATCAATATTTCCAGGAGAAAAGTTGGTGAAACTTTTGAGAACCAGTGTTACTTATATTTTACAGTTATTCTCATTTTAATTTTAAAACCATTTTAATATATATTTTAACAGCTATATTCTATTTTAAGAATTGTACTGTTCTCTTAAAAGTATTATAATAGTTTTCTTTTCAATAAGATTTGAGTTAAAAAAGGTTGATTTTAAAAATTTATATTTAGTAAATAACAGTGGATTGCATGCATAGAGCAGAAACTGTGGCAATGGCTTGTAAATGACTGATAATTACACATCATTACATTAGTCTAGTATATTCTTTTTAAATTAAACATCATTCCAATTAATCATCTGCATGAAAAAAGTTATTTGCAGCATTAAAAAATGAAAACGCATGCAATCAATCTGATGATTATTAAAAACAAGATTGAAAGTTAAGAGAGTATAACATGCTTATCACTTATTGCTACTGACAAAAAAGGAGACCCAAATTCACTATGATCTCTTCTAGCTTGTACACAGCTAGATTTCTTTCTTTCCTTTTTTAAAAAAATTTCTTTTCTCTCTTTTTTCCTTCTTTTCTTTCTTTCTTTGTGTTTGTGGATCAAAATGCTCTCAAAAATATCGATTTTCTATTTAAGCAGTTTATTACCACTTGAAATTTCACAATCACCTAGACCAACACTATAAGCAAAACCAATCTATGGCCTCCAGTCTCTTCCAACTTCTACTTACTATATGTGTGAGAGAAAGAAAGAAATTCATTGTATTAGTAATGGTAACAATAGTGAGTATTTTGTGATGATATTCTTCTATCTCAAGCTTTCAGTTATTCCTTGTGGGCCCTACAACATAATCTCAATTTATTTATGTGACTCTTCTCCCATTGTTCTACAATTGAGAGATACCCATCTCCTTACTGTCCCCAAACACACCTGATTCAGATATATCCCTAATCCTATTTTGTTCGATTTTCTCTATTTAAACCCATTTTTCTTTTTTTCCTATCTAGCCAAATGATTTCCATCTTTCTACCATGGAGGATTTCATTTACCAGAAAATCTTAGATTTAATTTATCTACCGTCTTCTAATCATCTGTACAATTTGTTACCTACACATTAATTGCTGTATTGCATATTTGCTTTTCTATGGCTTAGTGAACTGGTTTATATCCATTTTCCCCCACTAGATTTTAAGGTGTTGGAATCAGAAATTATCAGTTGCCAGTATTCTTTCCCTGGACCTGAGCTATAAATATAGACTTATTTAGTAAATATCAAATAAATTAGCACTAAGTTATTTTATTTATGCCCCACCTTAATCAATAAATTTTACGTGGCTCCACGAATTACATGCAGTAAATAGTAAAACGTGTGTGCATGTGTGTATATATAAATATATACATGTACATCAATATTTTGTATGTAAAGATTATATATATTTATATATATATCAGAAAAAAGAGAATACAAAATAGTTATTAAGTATTTTATTATATAAACTATATATTATATTTGTGTTTTATATAGATATAAAAAACAAGAAAAAGCAAAATACAAATTAAATAGGAAAGTAAAATATATGTATATGTGTATATACATATATATATATATATATATATATATATATATAAAATAAGAATCCACCCAGATTTAAAATGAGGACTAAAATTTTATTCTAGGATTTCTGAAAACTAAAGGAAAATAAATCCAGACACACGGCACATGGTTTTCATGTTTATAAGAAAATAATCCCAATTTCTTAGAGAAAACAAAGCTATTTCTAGAATAAATTTCTAAAAAATGTTTTCATAATGTCCAAATAAAGGATAGAACCCCGAGGCTGGGTATAGTGGATCACACCTGTAATCCCTGCACTTTGGGAGGCCAGGGTGGGCAGATCTCGAGGACAAGAGATCAAGACCATCCCGGCCAACATGGCAAAACTCTGTGTCTACTAAAAATACAAAAATTTGCTGGGCGTGGTGACACGTGACAGTAGTCCCAGCTACTCGGGAGGCTGAGGCAGGATAATCACTTGAACCTGAGAGGCGGAGGTTGCAGTGAGCTGAGATCACGCCACTGCACTCCAGCCTGGCAACAGAGCGAGACTCCGTTTCAACCAAAAAAAAAAAAAAAAAAAAAATAGAATCCTGAAAGAATAGAACCCTGAAAGGTAATAGATAAAATGGTCAACAACTCTCTAGAACATGGCTTTTTGCACAGATCCTCCGTTAAAGCTAATGCCATAAATGTCAACTCCTTCTCAGTTAACTTCAGGTTTTGAACATAACTGCTTGCCAGACTAAATAGATCAAAGAATATAATTGTAAATTTTAAACTCTATTTGTCTATTTTATGGAGCTACCAGGACATATATCAAATTAATAAAAATAATTTAATAGTATATATAATGCCATTCTAATTCATTAAAACAAACCTATATCATAAGCATTTTTCCACATTTTCTATCAGAAGAACGTATCATACCAAGATGGCTACAATTTTATGCCATTTAGTATTGTGATATGATCTTTCCTCTCTGCTCCTTGCAGTCCTGCTAAACTACATACCTTGGTAATGGACTTTTGGCTCATGCAGATTAACTTATACATTATTGCTGTCCATAGTTTGAAGGCTGAACAAAACTCAACAAAATTTATAAACAATTATATTAATCGTTTTTTAAAAACTTTTATTTTAGGTTTAGGGGTACATATGCAGGTTTGTTATATAGGTAAACACATGGCACAGGGGTTTGTTGTACAGATTATTTTGTCACCCAGGTACTAAGCCTAGTACCCAGTAGTTACTTTTTCTTCTCCTCTCTCTTCTCCCATCCTCCACCCTCAAGCAGGCCTCAGTGTGTGTTATTCCCCTCTTTGTGTCCATGTGTTCTCATCATTTAGATCCCACTTATAAGTGAGAACATGTGGTATTTGGTTTTCTGTTCCTGCGTTAGTTTGAATCACTAGGTATATTATACGACTCTTAACAGGTATCTTCAACACATCATAAAGTGGTCAATAGTAGAACAGCCATATCTAAAACCCACTGTATCCCATGTTTAAGTATTTGCCAGAAAAACTCAGACCTGGAGATGTTTAAGGAGGAAATAGTCATGAGGTATAGTCAGACTGTTTTACAGACTGACTGACCTTAAATTTGAAAGGAGTAAACCATCTCTCCCAAGAAAAGAGGGCACATAATTTGGGATCTATCCAGGTGGGAATTTACCTGTGGAGTTGATTAAAAGAAACAACTGGTGGAAATGGAGCCCACCAGTCAGACCAGAACTGATTCAAGTTCTGGATGCAAAATTCCTTGCTCATAACTTGATCATGGGTGGGGATATAAGTGAAATCCCCAACAGATACATCATTTACCTACCTGTTGATAATGCCAAATTTTGGTCTTTATACAATTGGGGAGGTCTTATTCCTATTTAATAAGCACAGCTTTCTCCACACAAGAGACAAAAGAGCACATCACCTTTCCAGGATGGCATTTAAATATCAAAAGATGCTTATCCTTATGTTAGGGAAGATACTTGCAGAACCCCACACCCACCCTTTAGTCAGGTGACAACTGATAAGGCCTTATCTCAGTGAGTATGAATTGCTATACACTCATAAACAGAAAGTAATTTTAAAACAGGTGAAACTATAAAAACATAAGGGAGCCACATTATATGTAAAAATGCTGAAACTCCCACCCCACCTCTCAGAGTTTTATTGTATTTCAATATAAAATGTTCTGAAATATAAAATCTATGAGAAACATTAACATATTAGAGCCAACATATGGGTACATCATATAAGGACAATCTTAGTCAAGAATAGTATTAAAAAAGACAATTTGACAGATATTAGTTAAATCATTATCCTTATTAAGATTAAAGTAAAATACAATTTTGTGATTCTTCTGACCCATAGCTAGTTCAGGGATTTTAAAATTTCTCTGATTATAACACTCTTCTTAGGAAATCACTTACACATGG
The DNA here is from genome assembly GCA_963573385.1 of Cacajao melanocephalus. Classification (NCBI taxonomy): domain Eukaryota; kingdom Metazoa; phylum Chordata; class Mammalia; order Primates; family Pitheciidae; genus Cacajao; species Cacajao melanocephalus. Next base: position 4,082 of record CAUYLG010016730.1, on the reverse strand, counting down.
CCCAATATGCCATGTATGTATGTGTGTATTAGTTTTTTTTAGGGATTTCATAACAGAATAGCACAGACTGAGTGTCTTACATAACAGAAATTTATTTTCTCACAGTTCTGAAGGTTAGACGTCCCAGATCCAGGTGTCAGCAGGTTTGGTTTCTTCTGAGGCCTCTCTCTTTGGCTTGCAGATGGCTGGCTTTTTGCTCTATTCTTGTATGGCCTTTCCTTTGTGTGCATATGTCTCTGGTGTCTCTTCCTCTACCTACAAGAACATCAGTCCTGTCTGATTAGTGCCCCATCCTTATGACATCATTTAACATTAATTACCTCTTTAAAAGCCCCATCTCCAAATACAGTCACGTTCTAAGGACTTGGGTGTTAGGGCTTGTATTAGTCCTTTTTCATGCTGCTGATAAAGACATACCCAAGACAGAGTAATTTATAAAGAAAAAGAGATGTAATGGACTCACAGTTCCACATGGCAGGGATGCCTCACAATCATGGCAGAAGGCAAAAGGTACCTCTTACGTGGCAGCAGACAAGAGAAAGTGAGAGAGCCAAGTGAAAAAGGAAACCCCTTATAAAATCATGAGATCTCATGAAACTTATTCACTATCATGAGAACAGTATGGCAGAAGCTGCCCCCATAATTCAGTTATCTACCACCAGGTTCCTCCCACAACACATGGGAATTAGAGGAACTATAATTCAAGATGAGATTTGGGTGGGGACACAGCCAAACAATATCAGGGCCACAACATATGAATTTTGGGAAGATTGGAGCAGGGGGGCAAAATTCAGCCCATAACAATGTGTATATGTTTATTACATGACTGCAATAAAGATTCAAAAAGCAGTACTTATCCATACATACTCTATAATATGTGACCTGATATTGTGTTTCTGTTCCAACACATTATATTCTTAAAAGAAAGAAATCTTGGTTGTGACCCACCAGTTTGATTCTGTGACCCATGAATGAGTTGCAAACTGAAGTTTGACGACATTGGCCAAGTATATCTGGGCAAGTATATGCTTCACTGAGTTCTTGGAGTAGGAGAAACTGTGGGGATATTGGATGAGGTTGTATACATGGAGTAGTAATCACTAGAAAGTCAGCCAATTGAAACATAATAGTAACAGTAAGTTAAACATTATTTCAAAGTAGACTATGATACTAATTAAAAAAATCATTGAGTCGAGAATAGGAAAGTAATTATATTTGGGGAATTTCTAAGCTTTCTTGCTGCTGACTCAAATAGGGATCACCAGTGTGACTTGGCAAATGTACTTCAAAGATACAGGAGACTGCCAAGTGAAAGGAGACTGCTCAGCATGATACTAGATGTAGCGGAAGAGACCATGGGAGAAAAATGTGTTCAAGAGATGTTTCACCATAATCTACCCATAAAGTCTTATTAAATCTTCCTTCAGAGAAACTAACCTTTCCATCTATGGAAATATTATGTTCTAGGCGCAGTGAGGACTACAGAGGCAGCAATCCATATAAAAGTATCCTGTCTGGGTTCCTCGTGGTCTCTAGATCTTAGCACAATTTTGTAGTGGCAATTTCTGATGTCCTAGATATGTCATTTCTTCCTTGGGCCTCCTAAGTTCATTGCTATTTTTATAAACCATTGACAAGTAAGCATTCTCTCTCCTCAGCATCTGCTCCTCAACTGTTCTCTCTACTCTTTCAGTCCATATAGTGCTTCAAATACTCTTATAGCCCTCTAGTGCAGGCATTGGGCTCTTTCTGAGAATAACTCTTTAGAGAAAAGAAAAAAAATATTATTTTTAAACTGGCAAAGAGACACATAATATGTCACACTCCAAGACATCTATATGTAGGTAGGAGAGTCATGGCACAGATTTCCAAATTCCACCTTGGTCAATATTCCCTCCCACAAGGATCTTGCTACAAGTAACTAAAAACTTGTCATAAACCCTAGACTCTTTATATTCCCAAAGGCAGTCTGGTGCCTGGCTTTTCCCTTTAGATAAACACACAAATGTGTGTATGCGTGTTTGTACGTTTGTGTGCATTTGCATATTTTTGGTGTATATACCAACACACACCCCCTACACACACTCACACACATGTATAGGTATGCACATAAATACATACAAATGTGTATACACACACATACATATATGTTTATTCTGTAAAGTCTTTTATATAAATATCAAAGAGCCATTCCAATGTTAATTTACTGAAATCCACTCTCTAGTGAAGTAGGAGGAGATATTTCTTTCATTTTCACAAGTAGACAACATATAGAACATAATTTTGATATCTTCTCCTTTATTTCAAAAGGTTAAAAATAGATCAGACCAAATCTAGTCCCTTTTATTCTTATCCTGTATCAATAGTTTTATTGCTTTGTTAACTCTGATTATCCACCAGACTTTTCTTACTAAATTCAGTTTCTTCATGCTAAGAAAGCAATCCAAGAAAAACACTTTAAGGGAATTACCACAGTTTCTGGTGATTAAAATCACTCAGTTTTGGCTGTCTAGTTCATCCCTGAGATTTCTTAAGACGCTAAAATGTTTATTGTGACAGAAAGGCCAAGTTCTATAATGTCTTCCTTCACAGCAGAATTGACTAAAAGCTTTCATTTCCCCATATGGAGGTTACAAGGCAATAACTTTGCATAGTAAGGAAAGTTGCCATAATGTCATTTTTCAGGAAAGTCAAACACACATTATGATGAAGTTGTTGACAGAAATACACGTGAATTATGGCTTGGCAAAGCATGAAGCCATTAAAGGAAAAACGTCCTCCAAGTCATTCCTAAGGATCAGCAGATTTTATATGTGACAGCTTTCCTTTGCTTAATGGAGTTTCAATGGGAATTATAGTAGCACAGTTTGCATTAGATGATTCGTTATTTAACATGTTGAAATACGGCTCCTGGTCAGACTAATTTCTAGAGAGCAGTGGGAAATAAGGACCATGGAGACTTGCCTAGAAATGGGGACTGAAATTCCATTTAAAACCCCATGTTCACACTTGGTGTAAGTGATATTTTAGGGAGAAATATTTCCCTAAATGAGTGATAGATTGGATGTTTCAATATATTTTTTTCCAACTCTAAGTTCTCTAAGATTTTTATGATTTTACTTTAGACAGTGTTAGATCTTTAAAGTGAGGTTTAGAGATCCTTAAACCTAATACCAACTTGACTCAATTGACTTGACTCATAATTACTTATTACTGTCTGCTTCATATCCAAATATTTATTTGTAGAATCCAGCTAATACCACTGGATCCAAAGGATGAGGATTCAAAAGGCTAAATTATAAAAGGTAACAAAATTTATTTCTTTATTGTGTATCTTGTTTGGGCCATATGCTGTGTTAAAAGTTTTATTTCACAATTAATCTTTTCAATTGCCCTGAGGCAGTGATACTCTTTTTTCCCATGGTACCAGAAACAAACTATTTTTTAAAATTACATGAAGACAATGAAAGCTGTTATTTTGTGTCTTAGAGTTAATAGGGTGAGTGCTTATCATACTGTTCTAATTTTATTCAAATTTGTCTTACTCAGTTTATGCCAAACACATTTCCTTTCTGTAAAGTAGTTAGAAAATCTTCATGTCCTGGCAGAGGCAGAATTTAATCAAATCAAGAGGAGACAATGCTGTTTAAATACTGTTTAATATGTGTGGGTGGATACAATGAGTAACATATATTGTTTATGTTTAAATTTTAGATATAAAATATATAAAGTATGACTTTACAAAAAAGTAGGCCTGTGACAGTTAATAACCCAAGTCTTTTACATGTAGTATATGTTTCCAAAAATATACTACTAGTGGAACAATCTTATAAATTGAATTTGCAAGGCACATACACACACACACACACACACAAAACTTTCCACTTAGTTTTCACTCTGTTCAAGTACAACAGATTGCTGAATTCCATAGAAAAAAATAATAAACCAAACTCTCCTTTTCAAGCATGATACATTTTATCTTAACAAAAAATATATAAAATATATATAAAATATATATAAAATATATAAAATTTTATATATAAAATATATAAAATATATAACAAAAATGTATAAATATAAAT